>JAQGAS010000181.1:0-81807 GCA_034686365.1 Pachymerium ferrugineum | reverse complement strand
TTGAAAATTTTTTTCATTTTTGATTTTATTTTATGTTTTTTAAAAAAAAAGTGCATGAGGGCTCTCGGCCACCGTAGAGGAGGGGTCAAAGTTAATTCGATTACATGTTTAAGCTTTTGACCACCAGGTGAAATGCAAAAATACAAATGGCGGCTTCCAGTAGCGGTGAATTTGAGGATTGGCTATCAGGCCAACTAAAGGCTTTAAACACTGACCAAGAAATTTTTGGGAATTATATCAAAGGTATTCTCGAAGGTGATGAAACGGACGATGAAAAAATAGAAGCACTTGAAGGAATTCTTTCCGAAGTATCGGTAAATATAGTAATGAGGTTGTGTGATCACCTTGTGTTTACTAAAGTCACACTATATAACGAGGTAAATAGAGGCATATTATCACGTGTATTTTTCTTGTGATTATTCTAGGATAATGCAATTGTACCTCTTTGTAAAGAAATTTTACTTAAATGGACTGATGGCCATTCTACCGCGTGTGATAAAAATGGTAAGCAACCGGTTTTGAAATAGTGTAAAAAAAAAATTTATTATTCATTGCAGCTGCCGAGGTTTTTGATGTAAACGAAAAAATTGCCACAATAATTGAACAACAGTCTCATAATTTGAGACCTGAGAAAACGGTTACAGATGAAGAAAAGCAGTACCGTGAAGCAATTGTAGCACAATACAGCCAAGTGTCCGATGACGAAGGGTATCCTTACAAGAAAATTAATTTACTTTGAAATATTTTACCAGTAATTTCTTAGCGATATTCAGCAGTTCAGACGAGCATCCAGGCACTGAACGAACTGCAAGTTCAACTTCAGCCACAAGTCAAGGCGATTCGTGTATCCTTTAAATCTTTACTTAAAGCTGCCTTTACTTTCTTTTTTGACATTTTTACTTTAACTCATACTTCAGTTTTGGTTCGAAATGTAAACGCTGACTCGGTATTGAAGGCAGAAAAAGATCGGCGCGATAAGGCTAAGTTAGAAACGGAGAAAAAGAAAGCGCAGGATAAAGTTAATAGGTAAAATTTATTTCAACATTTCAGAAACAAAATTAAGCGCGCAAAATTTTTTTCATTTAGAGAGAAACAAAAACAGCAACAGCAAGAAAGAAAAGAACGGGAGAAAAAACGAACACAGAAGGGTGAACGACGAAGATAGCGTGAAAATACTGGCATTTTAGGTTTCAGCTAAATTAAGAGTGTGTTCAAATGTTTTCAAAGTTCTTGCTTAGTCCGCGGCATAAATCAGTCTTGCACCAGCGTAATTTTAGGCCTTTTATCTTCAAACTTAACTAAATTTATTAACTCAAAATTTTTTTTTTACAAAATTCAATATGTATAATAATTTTATTCGTATACGACTCATGATAGGTTTTGAATTTTTGTTAAAGTGTTAGCGCATTAAGTTAAAAATGAATTGAACATGTTGAATTTGAATATTTTTTTTCACACTAACTCTCTAGGCGGTGGTTTCTCCGGAATTGTACCTAATTGAAACGTAGAACTGTAAAACTGCTGTTTTTCTTCTTCAGTTAAGTTCTCCATTTTCGAGTAGACGTTATCTCCACAAAATGATGTATTTGCACTCGGTTCGTGGAAAGAACCAAACCCAAAAGTTGGATGATTTGAAATTGGAGTGAGTGACATCTCGCTGCCAGTCATATGTAAATTATTTGCGGCAAAAGAAAAGTTTGATGCAGTGTTTTGTTGAAAGTTTGAAAACGCTGGGCTCTGGTTAAATAAAGCAGTCGGTTGTCCCATCGCAGTGCCACTACTAAAGCTTGCTCCGACATTTGTATTTCCAAAGGTCTGAGTAGGATTGGAAGTCTGATTTCCGAATAACGATGCTGTACTTGTTGTGCTTCTATTCGATGGTAACTTGAAAGAAAACGTTGATCCGGAATTTGCCTCAGACGAGGAGTTACCGAAGACATTGGCTATGTAAAACAAAAATTTATAAGTTTTTAAAAATTAAATATTTTTTTCATATCAGATATTTTACGCTGCTGTCCAGGTTTTGACCCATCTTTGGGCTGGTTGGAAAGTGACACCAAATGCTCGATTACACTACGTGAAGGATTCCGCAACTGTGATCGCTTATTTATTATGTCATTGGCCAAATTTGTAATTTCTTGTTTCTGTATAAGCAGAAAATCATTATTTTATCACCAAGGAAATTTACAGAAGATTCTGACTGACATAGTTTTGAATTGTTCCCTGTCTTTCTGCTTGATAAGCATTCCACCGTAATTCTTCTGGGGATAAGTCATTAAATTCCGGAAAGTTTTCTACATCTTTAATAGGTGCGAAACAGGAAAATAACCATTGATTTCCATATTCCCAACAATCAATATCTTGAATTAGACTATGCCTAAAACAGCAACTTAATACAGTAAAACTGCATATATAAATTTTAATCTTATTACTTTAAGTCTCTTTCTTGTTCTTGAAGTCTTGTGTTTGATGAATTACTTTGCGCCCTGTTTTCAGGTAAAACACCAGGTCTTATGTAACGATAGTTTGCTTGATTTTCTGTAATTTGTTTATTTCAGTAAGTTACTTTGGATATGCATAATTGTATTTAAGATGACTTTACCATGGAAAAACCTGCAGTTATTACCATTACGGCAATAACCTCGTGCATAAAATTTACATGGCACGGAGGAGGACGCCATTACAAAATGCGCCCTCTAGGAACAAAATAAGTCATATCAACAACATCTACAATGTGAAAAAAAATTTATAATTTTTAAATCTTTTTTGATGAGTGAGTATTAAAGAAAGAGGCATAATATAAAAATTTTAAGTTATAACTAATTAACTTGAACGCCCTCTGGCGTAGACCGGCCTCCACATGTATTCAAAACCACTCAAATAGCATACCCGTGATGGAGTCGCAAGACGAGGTTGGTGTAGGTGATTTTGTGTTATTAGAAAACATCAGTTTAGAGTCTGTCATCGAAAATCTGCGAATTAGGTGAGTTTCTTGAGTTAAATTCATACAAATGTTTTTTTTTTTCACGCTTGTAATAAACAACCCCCCAACCAGCTATAAACTAAGAACAATGACTAATTTTAAATATTTCCTTTTGTTTTAATAAAAATGTTTATTGCAGAGACAATTATGAAATTCCGCAGGCATTTTACACAACATAATGACACACTTCATCAGTTTTAAGTTTACACAAAAAGTAAAAGATAAAACATTAATTCAATTGGTAAACCACCTGGAAACCTTTTCACATTCTTTAAATATTTGCGGTATAATGTAGCACTCTCTGAACAAATAATAGCCTGAAATTTTTATTTCAGGCAAATTTTTTTTGGCTTTTTTTAACCACGAAATTACTGTTTTTTTAGATGCATTCAACATTTTTTTTCTGACACCGTGAACTCATGCGTTGAGTCATAAGCCACCGCCTTCCTCTCGAAGCTCTTAAAAAGCTTACATTACATAATTATAATCTAAATTTCTATTTTTCTTAATCTTTCGACTTTTAATTCTTTAAATAACAATTTATCAAAACGATAAAAAACAAACAATTCGAAAGTAAAACGTAAATGACAACAGTATATAATTACGGTACGGGAGAAAAAAAATCTTAAAATTTACGCCCAGAAATAAAATTAAGTTCGAGTTTCCTTTCTCCGAACTTGACATCTGTACCTCATTACACTTGAGCTAAATTTAATTTTATTGGTTGTGTTGATAAATAGGGCACTTTTTTTTCCAACTTCTATTTTAGCCTGTCATAATCTTATCAAGCAATTTGATTTACCTTTTTTTCGCAGATATAATGGCGGGAAGATTTATTCGTACATTGGAGAAGTGTGCATTTCAATCAACCCGTATCGAACAGTGGATATCTATGGAAATAACTATGTCAACAAATATAAAGGGCGAGAAATATTTGAAAGGCCACCGCATATTTTTGCAATCGCGGATGCGTCCTATAAAGCTATGAAAAGACGAGGGAAGGATACTTGTATTGTAATATCAGGTTTGTATTAATTAAAAATCATTAATAAACGTTTTAATAATTTTTACCATTAATAATTAGGTGAAAGTGGATCCGGGAAAACTGAAGCATCTAAAATCATCATGCGGTACATTGCGGCTGTGACAAACATCAGTGGACAACAGGAAGTTGACAGGTGAGTTCACTCTGTTAAAATTTTTAATTCCATTGTAGAAGTGTCATTTTAATTGTTTTATAGGGTGAAAAATATTTTATTACAGTCTAATGTTATATTAGAGGCGTTTGGCAACGCGAAAACAAATAGAAATGACAATTCAAGTCGATTTGGAAAATACATGGATATTAATTTTGATTTTAAGGGTGATCCAGTTGGTGGACATATTAGTGACTACTTGTTAGAGAAGGTTTATAGCATTTGGTATTACATCTTTTGAAATTGAATTACGTAAATATTTTTGTTTTTATAGTCCCGAGTGGTTGTGCAACAGTTCGGGGAAAGAAATTTCCATTCATTCTATCAGGTAAAATTTTATTTTACACTATTGTTTTTCGTTTTGTAATATTTTTCATTTATATTTTTAGCTAATTTTTGGTTCTCCGGATCAAGAATTAAATAAATGGAGGCTTAAACGTGATGCTGACGCTTATCACTACATTAATCAAGGAAAATCACCAAAAGTAGAGTAAATTAAGTTTTATGCTTTGATATCCTTTTCCGTATACGTTGACAGGATATAAAAGAAGGAAATTGCTGATATTCAGTTTTAAAAACGTATGTGGGTGCAGCACATGTGTTGAGTAAATACCTGCTGATGATGTTGGAATTAATTTTCACTTGACCTTCTACCTATTTCATGCACCGCTGACTCATTAAAAATTTTAAATGGCTCATCCTGTCATCATATGGCCTACTTTCAATAAACTAAAGCGCTAGTTAATTCAATTAACACAATTGATACAATGTTGATACTTCTTTTTTTAGGTAGATTCAATAAATGATCGAACGGATTATAAAACTGTTAACTCTGCGTTCAGAGTTATTGGGTTTAAGCCTGATCATATTCACACGTTATGGACAATCTTAGCAGCCATTTTGCATTTGGTGAATATTTGTGTGGGTTTTAATATTACAATTAATAATGATTGATAATTTTCTGTTTTAGGGCGATACAGACTTTCTGTCTGAAAATGATGAAACTAAAATAGCAAATCTAGAAGACATAAAAATTATCGCAGAGCTGCTATGTGTGTCAGAAGAAAGCTTAATTAAAGCGCTTTGTCATCGCGTGATTGCTGCTGGGGGTGAAGTAATGGAAAAGGGTCATACGATTGAACAAGCAAAGTTCGGAAGAGATGCATTGTCAAAGGTACTATTTCGAAATAGATGTAATAAATCAATTGTGACATTTTTATTAAATTACAGGCGATTTATGAGCGTATGTTCACGTGGATTGTGAGTCAGGTGAATGATGCCATTCATGTAAAGACATCTGGAAATAAATATACGAAGGACACAGTCATTGGTGTGTTAGATATTTACGGTTTTGAAATATTCGATACCAACAGGTGTGTATTTTTAATTATATACAATGTTTTATTTTTATTCTCAAACTGTGTTTGGTAGTTTTGAACAGTTCTGTATCAATTATTGCAATGAAAAACTGCAGCAGCTTTTTATTGAATTGGTTTTGAAATCTGAGCAAGAAGAGTACACAAGAGAAGGAATTGAATGGCAAAATGTTTGTGGCTTTTAGTGTTAATAGGGACGGTTTTAATATAATCTTTTTTTACTTTTAGATTGAGTACTTTAATAATCAAATAATTTGTGAATTAGCGGAACAAAATCATAAAGGAATTATTGCTATTCTAGACGAAGCGTGTTTGAATGTTGGGAAAATAAATGATGAAGTAATAGTTGAAATTTATTACAAGATTTGGAGAGTTAATGTTTTTTTAATTTGTTTAAAGTTACTCTTGGAGGCAATGAATAATAAATTATCTAATCATAAACATTATTCAAGCCGAATGGTAAGTTTTAGAAAGTTTTTTTGAAATGCAGTACATTGAAATTTCAATTTTGTTTATATACAGGTTAATCCTGCTGATAAGACATTAGAACACCATCGGGATTTCAGAATAAAACATTACGCTGGCGATGTTACTTACTCCATTATCGGATTTATTGAAAAAAATAAAGACACTTTATTTCAAGATTTTAAAAGACTTTTGTATAACAGGTTTGTAGTAAAATTTGTTTTCTTAAAAAGTGTGCCTGAATTGATTCTCTTTACCACTTTTAGTTCAAATGAATTGATCAAGTCAATGTGGCCCGAAGGTGCTCAGCATGTTACAAAAGTAAGAAACTTTGTCTGTTTTTAACTTTTTAAGAACTTAAATAAGAATAAAAATAATGAGAGAAAGAAAACTTGTGAGGAAAACATGAATGTTTCATTTTATTTTTATGAGGTGGGAAGTTACAAAATATTCATAAGGTGTAAATATTGTATTTGGCATAAATTTCTAAGCCACTATTTCTTATCCAGCCACTTATCTTGTTTTTAAAAACTTAATATCGGATTAAAATTTTAAATTAGAGCTATAAAACATGCTTATCAACATATAAACTTGTCTTACAATCGTTTGACATTTAAAACTTAGCAGTTTCCGCCCGTTCAGATTTCTAATCTAATTTCGATAACCCTTGTAGGTAACGAAAAGACCACTTACAGCAGGAACGTTGTTCAAAACGTCAATGGTTGAACTGGTGAAAAATCTTGCTTGCAAAGTAAATGTGCCGTAATAGTAATTATTGTATGCAATTTTAACATGAATTTATGCTAGGAGCCGTATTATGTTCGTTGTATTAAACCAAACGAGCAAAAATCTCCCGTTTTATTCACTGAAGAACGGGTTCAGCATCAAGTATGTTATCTGGGTCTCATAGAAAATGTTCGCGTACGGAGAGCCGGTTTTGCATACAGACAGACATACGACAGATTTCTTCGCAGGTATTAGCTAATAACTTATATTTTAGAGAAATTTAATCAAAGATATTATATTTCTAGATATAAAATGATTTCTAAGTATACTTGGCCTAACTTTTGTGGCGGGAGTGATAAAGATGGAGTGCGAATATTAATTGAACAAGAAGGCTATTCCAATGATGTTGTCTATGGAAACACAAAAATTTTCATCCGATCTCCACAAACACTGTCGAATTTGGAAGCTTCTCGAAGTCGGCTTATTCCGGGAATTGTCATCTTTCTGCAAAAGGTAGGTCGTGTACTGTAGATTGTGTCTGTATTAAGTTGGTTTACATTGCTAAGGTTTGGAGAGGTGCATTGGTTCGAATTCGTCTACGTAAAATAAAGGCAGTTCGAACAATCATGGCTTCCTATCGTAGATATAAGTTAAGATATTACGTCCGTCAATTGGTGGCTACTTTTAAGTATGAAACACAATAAATGTGAAATATAAAAATCAAAACCACGTTTTCTCGTAATTAGAAATGCAAAGAATATGAAAGATTATGGAAAAGGTTTGAACTGGCCCACTACGCCTTGTGTCCTTAAAGAAGCAGCAGTTCAGTTGAAAAATATTTTTAACCGGTATGTTACGCAGAAATTTAAATGTTTATATTTGTTGAATGTAGCAATGAACTTTATACAGTTGGCAAGCTTACATGGTGATTCAAAGAGTTCCACGTGAAGAATGGCCTCAACTGAGACAAAAATCTGCAGCGTATGAAGCTTTAAGTGGTCGTAGACCTGATTGGGGCATCCATCGGAAATGGGAGGGCAACTACTTGGCTTTGGTACAGGAAAAATAAAACATTTTGCAAGCTATTTTTAAACCTATTCTTTCCTTTTAGGTGAATGAGAACGATAACATGACTACGTTTGTTTCTTCTGTAACTAATCTACGCTCTAAAGACAAATTTCAGAGAGTTGTTTTTTCAAGTATTATTAGAAAGGTATATAAATAGTGAGTTTCACGTTCTACTGATGATTTAAATTATTATGGCTCTTACTAGGTAAATAAACATTACAAAACTGCAGAACGCACATTACTCCTTACGGATAAACTAATTTATAAATTAGACAATAAAAAGTTCACGTCTTTGAAAACTCCCATTCCATTATCCGAAGTAAATCCTGCTACTGTTAGAGTTTGAACATTGTTAATTTTATTTTGTTTTAATTAGATAACTGGCATCAGTGTCAGTCCAGGTAAAGACCAACTGATAATCATCCATTCCAAAAAGGGAAATGATATGGTCATGAGTCTTATTAGTAATGGTGGCAAAGAGAACAGAGTTGGTGAACTAGTTGGTGCCATTTGCAGTTTATGGCAACAGTGAGTAAAAAATCTAACCTTTCTCCCTGCAATAACTATTACTTTTGTTTATATTTGACATTTTAGGAGTCAAAAACGCGAACTCCGTGTCATAGTCGCTTCTCAGTTGCAATGCATGCTGGGTAATAAGAGCCGTACTGTTGTTTTAGAGTGCAGTCCAGCTGTCACTTACCCAACTTTCAGAAAAAATGGAAACGGAATTTGCTTTGTGTGGCCGTCCAATTGAATTTCTAACATATTGCAAATATTTTAGAATGCAAGTTGTTTTTTTATGCATAATTATTTTTCGTATTGTAAAGTATACTAATTTTGTATTGCAGTTTATTCCAGAAGCATTTTTACAAAGTTATTTAATTAATTATTTTGAAGGGTTTTTTAATAATTCATCTATCAATAAGTTTATAGTAAAAACAGGGTGCTTAGGGAATAGAAAAAAAAATTATTTATATTGTTATATGAAGTTGCTAACATTGTTTGGGGATTGACGGTTTTAAACCGATGTCAAAAAAGACTAAAGTATAAATTAAAACAAATATGAGTGGAAAGCTTAAGTAGCTGTTCTTAAAATAAATCTTTCCATTCTATCAGCATTCTCTTTGACTTTTTTAGGAATTCTCTGCCAGCAGTTGTTCGTTAATCACCTCGTCTTCAATCCATTTATTTTAACCACTGCAATCTGTAAGTTCCAATTTGCAGTCCAGTAATCATACTGCACGTGGGTGCAGTATAAGGGAAAGCCATACACGATGTAGTTCTATTGAAATTGTGCAGTGGTTATTTCCTGTGTTCACAACATTCTATTTATAATGATGGCGTGCTCTGTGGGTTTTATTTTTCATAGAACTTCGAAGTAAAAACCTTCTTATCCCTGAATTTGATTTTCTAAATGTTAAAACTGGATTGATAGAAGTTGTTGAATTATTGAAAGTGTTTGCTGCAGAGAGTTTCTTGGTGGTAAGACATTTATGTAAATAATTTCTTAATTGTCTTTTGTGGGTGCAAATCTATTGTGCCTTTTGAAGGCCGATAAAAACCTGTATTTTTATTGCAACGTAATGTGTCACAGAAAAGTGTTTTCCTCAAGTGCTTTTTTCTCTACGTGCTCAATACCCCATACCACAATCAATTTTTCCTATGGGATAATATTTTGAATTATAAGTGCCGCAATGTGTTAAGATTGCCATAATGTATATTTTTTGATTTACGGAGTAATGATTTTTCTGTAAGTGAATTTTAAAAATTCATTTTGCGGTTAATGGAAAACTTATAATAAATTTTGCCTTACTCAGACAATTTTTTTTTAAAAATCTTAAAATTAAAAAAGTTTGAGGAATTCTTTTATTACGTGAAAATATACAGCGCGCTTGGTTTGACTTATTGCTGTGCTAGGGTTTGGGATTTTCGTTCTAAATATAGAATAATGACACAGCTTTATTTGTCACGAAATAACGCCTTAAAGTTTAATTTGCATGATTATACGATACCATTACGAAATCAATAACACTCCCATTCCATTTTCTCTCAATTAAAAAAATCAAATTAATTTCCCATTTTCGTCAAGAGGGCAATCAATGAGCCAACTGAAGGTACAGAGATTTCACACACATGATTATCCCACTATTTAACGATGTCATTAAAATCCCCTCTCTTTTCCCGCCCAAGCTATCTATGTGTCACTAACCAGAAGCCAAATGTTGCCCCAGTGCCAAGGGAGTGTTCCTCCTATCCCACCCTCATTTCACATTGAATCACCCATTTCTCTTCCAGCTTCCAGCCACAGCATTTGATTCTATTCTTGCAGACATGGGGCAATACACCACCATTCACCGTCTAGCATCTGTCCATGTGTTCCTTGTGGCGTCAAGCATGATTGCTCTAATCTAGTTTTTGATGCCACATTCAATCGCGTGCCTTTAACAAGAAGATCCTTTGTCTCGCACCAACAGCCGCAACCATCACTGGACGCACATTTGATGTAAATGTAACACACACAAGGATTATAATCATGCGGAACCAAGACTGTATTCAGATCAAAGGAGGTGATGATGACTCGCGTGAAGTGAAGCAGAAGAAGAACAAGTTTTTACAGGTGGGTTGGTAAGGGGTTGGATCGTGAGGTATGACGTCATCTTTGGTTTAGGGGTTGGTTGGCTTTAAACGTGGGAGATTCATTTTCCCTTTTTCCAGCTGCTTTTATTTTTTATTTCTTTTGTTAATGTCAATTTTTTTATTGACGTGAACGAAGTAATTTTTCTGGATTTTGTATTGATAAATCTACCTATCTATCTTTACATTATTATTAGTTGTTACATAAGTGTAATAGCAGTAAGGTTTTTATACTAGTATACCAGCTGTCACATAAAATTTTTATAATCCAAGTTGAAAGATTCTGTGACACATAGTTCTAGCACTGAAATGTTATACTACTCATTAAAATGACTCAATAATGTTAATTTAGAAATCTTCCAAGTTTTATTACGTGCAGAATATAATTATGTATTCTGGAAGGATTTTACATGGCGATAAAATGTTAAGGAAGGAAAACGTTGAAATCCTTGCTTTAAGAAAAACTCTCCAAACTGTCAGGGGATTGACTGTGATGGATTATTCAGCTAGGATTTAAGCTTTGAATATCATCCAACAACATCAATCCTCGCAACTTTATTCAATTTGGTTTACAACACTTTTGGCACAGTTCCGAACGTTTAATGTTCGATTGGTAATCCATAGTGCTTCGCACTAGGAATTAAAAATAATTATTTCAACAACACCAATTGATAACAAGCACATGCAGCTGCTGGATGTGATAATTTATAAGAAACCCTTGATTTCTTTTAAATTATATAAGGTTCTGAAGACATTATAATAAATTACTCTTTATACCGAGTGCCATTGTTTTGCGATGATTGGTAATAATATACCACCAAGACTTTTTCATTGAGACACAGGAGAAAAAGAACAAACTACTTCAAAGAATGTTATTTTAAATCTCTGCAGTCATTACTCAACAATTTATGGTTTATTATAGTCACAAAAAAGAATAGTGTCTGGAATTGGCTGAGACAAATATCAATTTACAGTTTCCACTTACCGAAAATAGAAGGCGTATCGTTTTTTAAAAATCTGTAATCATTTGTCAAGTTAACTGAATTTAAACTTAATTATCCCATTTGACCCAATTGGGAAAAATCTTGTGAGAAAACAAACTGCCTCAAAGTTGTCATCAGTTTAGATAAAAATAATTTGTAAAATTCGTACATTAATCATTCAATAAGAAACCAGACACTTGTGGGTGTCATTTGGTGGAAATTTATATCCAGCATTAATAGCACTCACAGAGTAGACGTTCCATATGTAACGGTCAAGTGGTCAATTTATTGGTGTATCAAAGGTCAGTCTGAATCTCCATTTGCAGTTTCATGCTGGAATTTTTTTGACGATTTTTAATAAATACTAATTAAAACTTTTCCCAAAAATTTTAGAGTTAGGTGGTATAATATAAAAAAATTTTTTCTCATTGAATTGTTTTGTGTAATAAATTATGCACGACCTTTCAAACAGCGAATGCTTAATGGATTTTTATCACTGTTATCGTTATTACATGCAAGCATGCTATGCTTCTCTGAGGATTCTCATTGATCCAACGTGGCCTCTAACTTTAGGGAAAGCTAACTTGAGTGTTCAATCTCATTTACACGTTCTATTGTCTCTTTTTAGTGCAATATTTTATTGATGCAGTCCGGGCGCAGAGTCAAACCGAAATTGCTTCTTGCGCTCTGTATAATTGCAGTGGTGGTTGGATTTTATCAGTTAACGCTTTTGCGGTGAGTTTTTTCAACACGTCTCCTCATTTTTTTTTATTACTCTAAGTTCCTTTAGAAAACATTTTATAGAATTTTGCACTTCAATTAGTTTTTAGTTGCGTATGTCTCACTTTCATTCTCATGTGTGAAATCCTAAACTGAAGTTCACGTTTAATTTACAAATTTAACATAAATTTACAAATTGATTGGTTCAGAATAGGTATGTTTAGCTGTAACAAATGAGCGAGACCGACCTTCCTTTAATTCAGCATTTTTGCGTCATTTCATGTATGAACCTTTAGCGTTACTAATTTACAAACAATCAATACGGTTACAAGTGAATTATAATTTCCCATTGGATGGTTTTATCATTTTTTATTTGGCATAATAATTCAGTAAAGATGTGTTAAAGATAATGTCTACATCGATTTTAATAATAAAATGATTTGTAGACATAATCACATGCGAAATGTTTAAAATGCACTATTAAACTTACACTCGATACAAAGACAAGGGCATAATTGACCATTTTTCTTTATTTTATATTTCATTTTAGGGATTATCTTCATTGGAAGGAAATACAATGTGATCCAAAACACTCAGTCATATTCCTTAAAACACACAAAACGGCAGGATCAACTATTCAGAATATATTAATGAGATATGCAGAGAATAATGGACTTCTTATTACATTGCCACTTTCCCTAAATTATTTTGGCCATCCTGAACCCTTCAAACATGAAATGGTTCCTCATCTCAAACTTGGCTACTCTTACAACATCCTGTGCCATCATGCACGTTTCAATTATAAAGAGATGCAAAAGGTCGTAGTTGGCAATGCCACTTTCGTTACTATTCTTCGTGACCCTGCTCACTTATTTGAATCTCTCTATTCCTATTATAAACTAAAAAAATACTTCAATTTAAGCTTAGAAGATTTCGCATACGGAACCCTTCCTGCTTTGACTTTGTCTAATAAACGAATCCATGGGAAAATTGGCAGAAATCAGATGATGTTTGACTTGGGATTCAATGAAAAACGGTTTGATGATAGTGATGCTGTTTGGAAGTACGTGCAATATTTGGATCGCAAGTTCCATTTGGTGATGATAGCAGAGCGGATGATGGAATCGCTTGTCTTGCTGCGGCATCTTCTTTGTTGGCAACCTGAAGATGTGCTCACTTTTAAACACAATGTGCGTTTGCCATTTAATAAACTTTCACTTCAACCTAATATTCAAGATGGATTGAGGCAGTTGAATACAGCTGACCAAATTTTGTACGACTATTTTGACCAAAGATTATCTCAAAGAATTGCTGAATTTGGTGTAGAGAGGATGAAATATGAAGTGCAGGAACTTGAGAAAAAAATCCAAGCTTGGTATGATTTTTGTGTTGAAGATGAAGTTGAGTCTTCCTCGTTGTCTTTTAAATTTAGACCTTTTAGTAATCAAGTGTTTGGGTTTAAATTAAGGTCAGACTTGAGTAATTCCACTTGTGAAAAATTGGCTAAAGCTGAGCTGCCTTATACATCTGAAATTAGAAAAAAACAGAGACCTTATTATTCAATTAATTTTGTTAATGCAGAGGATGAAGAGAGTGAAAGTGTTAAAAGTTAAAACTACTTGAGGTTTGTGCATCTGTTTACATAACGCTTATTTGAGTTGCGAATTTACACATGTGAGTTTTCTTACTGATCGTCTTGGATCAAAACGGGAATTGCCATTTTAAAAATACTCGACTAAGAGTTTTTGTGATAAAGATTAGATGATGTTTTGATCCGATGATGAGAGTTCATATTTTTGAAAATTTATATTGAATAAAAATTTATAATTGAATGTAGTTTCATTCAATGCCCTGGTTTAGCCATTAGCTAAAATACAAACTGTATTTAATGTGTGAAAAACTTTTTATATTAGATGTTTTAAAATGTGTTGAGAACATGTGCTAGAGATGAAATTTTTCAATGGGTGTAGAAGGTATGATTTAAAAATAATGTTAAATTAAATTTTAAATTGTTACTTTATTTTTCATGCAGTACCAGCTGAGCAACCAGAATCGGTTAAAGTGAAAGCATCCCTATAAAATAACCAAATTACAAATTGGAACCATTTTTGGTGCTAATTGCTTGACGTAAAGTGAAAGGTAATCATCATTTAAGGATAGAACTTGCAAGTGTTTCTCAATATGAAGCCCCTACGGTATTCAAGCCTATAACGATGCAAAGAAGGAGTCTTTACCTAGAGAAGATAAAATGTGAAGGTGATATAAAAAATATATTTATCTGATATCATTTTAATCCAGTTCATTATTTTCATCACAGGCCCAAACCTTCTCTAACTGAGAATACTTAGTAGTATGAATATGTATATAAGATGTGTATGAACTAATCGAAAAAGGTCCGCACATTGGACATCAACTGGAGAAAGACTAGGTTCTCCCCTGTCGCACGAGTTCAGCACAAGGTCCGCACATTGATCGACAACTGGAGAAAGACAAGGTATAACAAACTGACAGATCAGTATTGTAGTTTATAAATGTTCACCAAATAGATGAAAGTTGTACTCGCCTACATTCAATTCGGACTGTGGGAGCGAATTGGGTTCATGAATGATTCTATTACATACATCTTGATTGCATTGGGTATGACTATAGATAATTAATAATTTTATGCAAAATTTAATTTATGACTTCATTCATTTCAGTTCAGCATATTTGTAATGCAGAGGCTGCCACGCCAACATCAATGGAATATTCATGTAATTTACTTTTTTATGGAAGTAATTCTCATTAAGTACATTTTGTGGGGCCAATAGATTCTTCTACTAGACCAACTTGAAATGCAGCACAAATCATTACCTGCAGATAAGTTGTATTATGTGATCGTTCTGAAGAAGAAGCTAAATGAACAGAAACATTACTGGACAGGTCCATTCCAGGGAAGTCCCAGAGACTTCCCAAAAAATTGTTGGGAAACTTCTGGGACGTCCCATTTAATTCCCAAATTCAGGCCAAACATGGCCCAGAAATGTCTAAAGTATCGCCTCAAAGGCGTCCTGGGAATTTCCTGGGGACTCTCCAGTTGCAGAACCGTACACTAACCCAAGAAAGTAGAAAAATCTAGATTTACAACAATTGTAATCTATCTATTCATTTCTCTGTCTTCGGTATAGAAAGCATACATATCAATTGAAAGCATTACTATCTAATTAGCTCCTCTAACAGTAGATGAAGGAAAAGGGGGACAATGATAGAGAAAATCGAGCACACTACTAATCTATCATCTCTGATGCCTGAATCACTCCCTCTGCTTTTCTGATAAACTGATAAACTTAATTCTGAAGATGATTCGCTGTTGATGAACCATCAACATGTCTTTATTTTGAACCTTCTTTTGATTTTACTATGTACCTGCCATAGACAATAAATATCTCCAAAATCAAGCCATGATGGGTCTGTTGTAGTTTGAAATTGTTAATGCTTCCTCTAGGACTATGTTATTTGTACAAGTTTATATTTATTCCTCCACCTTACTGTCGATTTTTTTATTTCATAGGTATTGCGGCAGGGTCCACGGACATAGCACAATTCCAAAAAGCAGCATGCACTAGTTTATAAATTGGTGAGGGAACATTGTTTCAAGCTAATGCCAAAAGGAAGTGGAAAAATATCTTTATTTTAGTTAAAGCTAGGTAAGTATAAAGTTGGAATACAGGTGTTCTTGGTTGAGTGAGTTCTTTTTTTATTTTATTCAAATCAGCTTTAAGAGGAAGCACTAAAACTTTAGTTTTGACTTTTATCCTATTTAAATATTGACAGCACTTTCTTTGAAAATTTAATTCTTTAAGATGAGGATAGCGTTTGGAGACACATCACATTCCATTAGACAAAATTAGGAGAAAAATTAAAGTATTAAAATGAACCTTAAAGAGAAATTTATTCGTAATAAATTTCTCTTTAAGATTCATTTTAATACTTTAATTTTCCCAATGTCGTTCTTGATGAAAACAAATGTTATTTCTTAAAATTGGTCCTTTACTTATGCAAAAATATTAAAGTAAAGAAATTTTATTAATAAATACCACTGCCATTAATATCACTAGCTAATAATTGCTATGAGATAGAGTTTTTGTAAGTATGAACATAAACCAATTACACTATTTTTTGATCATTTGCAAGAAATTTATACAAGAACTATTTACACCCTTCCATTCGTTAGAGGTAAAAAAGAGTTTGGTATCTAATTTGTTCAATGCTTGAACAAATTTATTATTTTAGTTCAAGGTGGACGGTTGCACTTTAGTAACCAGAATTGTAAATTTTTACCAGAAAATATTTTTTGGTTAATCAGTTAGATGATTTGAGTTATTAGCTCCATAGTAAAAGAAGGATGCGCTGATTCTGAATCAATATTACAATATCAATAATAATCAGCCATTTCATTGTAACTGTTTAAATGTCTTAAATTTGTAATAACAAGTTTATTTCTGTTGTTATAGACAACTGTAAACTGTAAAAATAGTGCCAGCAGGTTTTGGAAACTTTATTAACCTTTCAATTGAAATAAAAACCGCTCAATTGGTTGAAATTTTGAAATGTTGATGCAAGAAATTCCTTAGGTGGAGAAAAAGTATGAAAAATCAATGCAAATCTGATTTGAATCATGGCTGGCAGGAAAACTTGCATTTCGGTTGTTTGTACAGCCCTTTTCAATTTTTCTATCAAGGCTTCTAGAGTTTGTCCAGGTGAAATTTCAGAAATCTTTCGCAGAAATGCCAGAGTGTTAGAATAATTTGAGCTGCCGCAATGCCAATTTAACCAATCAATGATTGTGCTCCAAGTGTGTGCTACATATCACACATTTTCCACTGTGAAAGCAATATCTCGCATGACTGAAAATTTTTTCTCCTCTTTTAATATTTCCTGGCATTTCATTCTTTAGGTGAATATAATTTTTTTTAAATTGATACTTTCCAGTTAGAATGATTTCTCATCATTCAAAGCCCTCATCCCCATAACAGCTTATTAGACTAGATATTTTTTTCGTTGTATATTTTTTCTGTTTTAAATATTATGTTAGGATTTAAGCAGGTGTTGTAAAAACACGTAGATCTATTTTAATTGTTTACATTAAATTGCGCTAATTAGCTATTTGAGACTTTCGCGATTAGTTTTCTCATGGCTGCATTATTGATATTTAAAATGTAAAATTCTTAAACTATACCAAGTTTTATTAATGAGTTCCATTTTTAAAAAATTACAAAATTCTTGACAAAACGTACTAACACAGAAATGAAGGTGGTTTACATATTGACAATACGAAAGTTCTCAATGCTTAATTTTTATTCCACGTTTATTGAAACTTAAAATACAAGTATTTGAAAGTAATAATAGTCTTTATTGAATTACGCATTAAAATACTTGGCACGCTCCCGTGATAAACTGGTCAATGGTGTGGTGACTTATTACACCACTGTGGAAATTATATAGATGACCCATTCTTAGATGTAAATTTCTCCAAACCATATTAAACATATTTCTAATATCGTCATCTTGTCCCACAACAACAACAAGTATTGCGCAATGAATAAAATTCGAAACATACACGAATTTTTGAATTAATTTTTTTTTTCTTGGATAACCGGACGTTCTACTTTATCTACCAATAACGAACATCCTTCAGAATTCATATAAAACTTAATCTGTGACCGATTAAGGTCATAGAAATACGATGAAGTACATAACATTGGCGTTCTTCGTTTCTGTTTTGATAGTTTCAAAGTGCCTCTCCGAAAAACTTGTAAGTAATGTTTAAATATTAACTAGTACTTTGGTTAAGTACCTGTCCAAGCAAGTTTATGACTTTATTTTAAATTAAAGGATATTCCATGTCTGGGTAAAATTCCCGAGGAAGTAAGATTAAAATATATCCAATTATGCAATATATTAAAAAGTGGGTTTTATAAATAACGTTAGATGAGCAAAGCTTTTGTTGACTGCAAAGCTCCAATGCCAGGCCGTTCCAAACGCAAGTCCCCTCCTGCTACAGAACCACTGATGCCGAAAAGTTATTTGGTAAAAATGAAGTTTTATCTTAAGTAGATTAAATTAAGCTCTTGTATAAATCTTGTAGACTAGTACGCAATACAAAGCCGGCGAATGCATTTGCAACCAGGTGCAAGTGGTAAATACAACTTTAAAAATTTGGTTCGTTTTTTATGTAAAGCTAATTTCCTATTTTTAATGAATTAAATTCAGTTCACCAGTAAAGGTGTCGATAGTGAACGTGTCCGGAGAATGATGGATGCGAAAGAAAATTATCCAATGGGAGCGGTTAATATGCTTTATTTAATTAACTTTTCTAATCTCATATTTTTTCTTTTCCTTTCAAAATTAATTCAATAATTGCGTTAAACTCAGAAACAAGTTCAGTACTGGAAAAAAGTTAAGCAGTGCGGGTTTAAAGCTTCAGATTACAGAAAGTCAGCTGATGATCAGGTAGATATTTTTCCGCAAAAATGATGGAAACTTTTATATATATCAGATCGATCATTTTTAATAAAAAAAACTATTTGTCATATAGAAAAAATTTTTCATCTCTTGCTGCGAGGAAGAATACAGAAGTGTAAGTTTAAAATTTAATAATATCAACTTAATTATATTTTTAAAAAAATGCTTCATTCTAGATTTGCTCGTAAATTAATATCCCTAGGCCAATAGCGTAATGAAAGGGCAAAAATTAAAATTTAAAATCATCAGTTTGCATAATTAAAATTCTAACGTGCCAGTTATATTTGTCTTTCAATTCTTGCATATTCAAATTTTGTTAAAACAGAACCCGATTGAAATTACTTGAATTTAGAAAAAGTGAATGGATCGTAGTTTCCGAGAGGAGAAAAAGATTTTTTTCGACCCAGTGGTCTGGAAATGAATTCGGGTATAGCGCAATGTCATTGGAAGCAAAAGAAATAAAAATGTGAGACTTGCTAATGAAGTCAGTACTATAGGTGGCTGGCGCGCTAATTGCCATTGAGATTTACTATGGAGGATGAATACGAAATCAGTGGCTGTAATGAGTAGAAGCAGGTGGGCAAGTTCCCAACGCTTCTCTCATAACAGCCTCATCCAAATGCGCGCACTCGGATCGTTTATTCACAAGATTTGTTAGAAGAAAAAGACAATTCATGGCCTCATTAACACGTACATGGGTTTGAGATTACATACACTAAAATGTCAGCTTATGCCCGCTTGCTAATTATCAAGCAGATGGATCAAAGTTTGTGGACGTGGGAATTTTCACTAAGAATAATTGCTCTTAACACCTGGGCGTGTTAGGGTTATACAAAAGAATAAGATTGAGTGAACGTTCAGAACAAATTGGAAAGAAGTAACGAAAGGAAACAAAAAGGTGGCAAAGAAATTTTTGTACTTGGTATACTTCCAAGTCGATTCGATTGGTAATTTACTTCTTGTGACCTCATTTCTTTCGCTCTTTTCCATTTCACCCCACCTCTTCGTCTTGAAGGGGTGGGGGATTAGATGGTATACCCCCACACCCCTACCATACTCTGATAATAGCATCCACGCATGAGGGAGTTTGCTCTTTCAAGTGATTGAGTTGTTATCATGAATACAAATCGGTTTGCTCTTGCGAAGAAGAAGAACGAAGGTCCAGGGTGCGGGAGCCATTAGTAGGGAGTTTGAAGTCCCCTCCGCCAATTGCTAGGAAGCGAAGAAAAAGCTGCGCAACTCGATAAGGTAGGAGAATCATGGCGACTGCAAAGATCATTTTTTTCTCTCCAAACGGTAAAGTGAGTGCCAGAGATGAGTGAGGACGCCGTCAGCATCCAGATGATGCAGAGGGGCATGTTTGCAGATCGGCTTTCTTTGGTCATTCCATATTGATCATGAGAAAGAAAAGCATTGATCGGCCATAGAAAAGCGCAGAGAAAACCCCCAAACCCATTGCAATTTTTCTTTGATTACGACCACATATATTATGTTTCTTTACTGCGACGATCGAGATTGCAATCAGGAAATGTAATTCCAGAATTGTCCCAAGTGGAAAGGATTGAACATGGGGATTTTTGTAATCTGATTCTATGAGTGGAATGAAAGTAAGAGAAAAAAAATGAAAAGTTGCATTAGTAAAAGCCGACTCTTTAATTAATCATCTGTTAGTGGAAATTGAAGAGTAAAATCGATTCATTACTTTGTCGAGTTTCATTTTGCTGTCGACAGATGGTGTCAACATTCATCTTACTATAACGCGGTTGATTGATTTCTCATTTCACAATTAACTCGTTAAAGTTACTGTATGCTTCTGAGAAAATTGTAACATTAGAAATTAATTATTAATACCATAAGGTGTTAATAAAATGATAAGGTTTATTCATTAATGAAATCAAGAGCCACTTACTTACCTTCTAGATGAAAGTCTTGTTTTTATTGCGCTAAATTTGTGCACTGGTGCAAGAAGTGGATCTGTCATACCACAAAAGAAGAAAATCAATCAAAAACTTTTTTCTTAACTCAAATATACAGTATTTTATTATTTCATGTCTACATGATATAGTAAGAAAATAAATCAAATCTTACTAACTTTTTCATTCTAATATTTATTGTAATCATGCTGTCATGTTATTTCTTTGTATTTAGTAGATTTTTTTTTTACCATTCACAGTTGCGTGTAACTAGCGTAAGTCGTTGCAAAAGGCTGTTAACAAAACAGCTTTGTTTACTGCACGACAGAAGCTTGGACATCAGAGCTCTCTGTGGAGCCAGCTATCATTAGTGCCATCTACAAACCCTTCATTCACTCACTCCAGGGAAGTGATTTCCATCATTTTATTGTCCTAGAATTTTTTTTCTGCGAATATAGAAAGATCTTATCATGTATTATTAGCAGTGCTACTTTATCAATCCAATTTCCAATAATATAGTTATTAATTATGGTTGAGATCCTCTTGACATTTGAATGCTTTACTCATCTTGCACTAGAATTTCAAATTTAATATTTAACGAGAGAAAAAATTTATTTTCACATAGAAATTTGAGGGACAAGTGTTGAGCGTATAATTACATAAAATTCCAATAACACATGGTGACATTTGACGCCTAAGGGTTGAAAAGAGAAGGATGTCAGGCAAGGGAAATAGAAGACAAGATAAGAAGAGAAGGATAAATTTTTGCTGACATCAACACCAAAAATAAAAAATATCCACTTTTAACAGGCTATAACCCTCCAAAAAAATTATTGCCGTCTCGATTGAGTCTGTTTTATATCCTGTTTTTCTTTTTACAAACATAGTAGCTGATGATACAAGTCTCTCATCGATTATGCCTTCGACTTCCATCACAGGCCGCCACACAAAAACGATAATCCCCTTCCACTGCTGTCGGTACTATTTCGACTTTCCTACCAAAAACTTCATCTCGCTGCCCATTAATTTTTCACGCTGACAGCCCCAGAGAAAATTCCAAGCCGCTCTCACTCAGCTTTCTCCATACACGAGAGAGAAAGTTGGGGATCTTTACGATCTCATAGCATGGCAAAGCTATTGGAAAAAGTAGGGTAGGTTCTGTATTTTACCACCAGACTGGGATGGTGGCGCATTGATCGCGTCGACGCCGAGTTTGGACCAAGTGGGTCCCGTCACAACTCTCATTTCTGCTTGTGGATTCCGAAGCATGCGATGGTTGCTGCCTATAGGGTTCCTAACACACGCCACGTGAACTTCGCCGACTGAGTTTTAATTTTTAATTTTAGTTTTGTTTACAATTTTTTTGTATACCGTTATGCGTCGTTTTCGGCTCAGGGACAGGAATATGTAGTGCCTACTCAAGCATGCGACTACTGGACTATTTCCTCACTGGTCTACTTCTGGCTGTTAAGCTTAAAGGTATGTTATAATTTATTATTTAAATATTTGTTTAAACGGAGAAAGTTTGACGAGGGTTACGGGAACGGATGCACTGTTGAGAAACGAGAGCACGCTGAACTTTTTAAATTTGTGGTTAAGCCTAACCGGCCTGGATTAGTGAATTTCGCAATCTTGAATTATTGATGAATGTTTTAGAAAATCAATGATTTAAATGAGAGATTTTATTGCAGTTAGGTAAAGGAAATATTCATCTGATTAATACTTCCTTTAATCCCTTTTGAAGCGTTTACGTCCGCTTGAATTACTAAATTAAACCCTTTGTTATTGACATTTTATCAAAATAAGTTCTACTAATCACTTTAAAAAATTCGACTTTGAATTTTAAATCGAGATTTAAAATATTAAATAGAAAAATAAATAACAGCTACATTCAACTTCAAACAATTTTACATTCGAATTGAAAGTAAAAAGTTTGCTTGGGGAAAAAAAAATTAGAAAAAAAAACAAGCCTTATATGTACAATATTCCGCCCAAGAAAAAAAATTTTTGGATTTTCTTCGTCTTTTGCATTAAGTGAAATGGGTGTGGTTTTTTTTTTCCCTCATGCAATCATCTACTTAAACACATTTCTATTTCCTAGTCGATTCGTACCATCACCTTTCCACACACCACACCACACACACACACGAGACGCCCCCTATAAAAAAAATCAAAACACTTCGAAACCCAAAAAAGTTGCCAAAACGAAAGACAATGAAGAAATATAAATCACTCAACAAACAAACAAAAAACTCACTATTTTAATAATTTTCTGTGGTTTTTTCGCCGGTTTCATTTTCATTTGTTTTCTTTATTGAAAACCCGTAATAATAAAACACGCTTCGTTGATCTCATTCTTCTGAATTCCCCTTTTATTTTAGAAAAGGCGTCTCATTTGCGGTGTAGAATTTTCCTAGTTCGAAAATTTATCACAGAACGTCTCGACAAGTAAAATGTATCTCAAGAAGTAAGATAGGGTCTGAGGACATCGTAATTCGCACGGGGAATCGTGCTCTTTCTCGACAAGGGACCCGCCATTTATCCACCGATGGGTGTAAGGAATAGGGACTTTGAAACAGTGGTCGATATTGCGAACAAGTCCAGGTGGCGACATCCGCCCCGTTTAGCCAATGTGGGAAATGAGTTTGAAGTCAAAGGTGTAATTTGCGTAGATTTTTATTACATTCGACAAATCCCAATGGACATGTTTTGGGTAGATAACTGGTTAAGATAAAAATTTGTGCAAGAAGACGACAGCGGTTTATAGAGTCATTTCGGTTTAAAACCCTAAACAAGTTTTGAGTTTGTAGGTAATTATGTGTGCAAATAGCTCTTGCTACGGGACACTCAATCTACTGAGTGCAGAAAGAGAGAGAGGAAATGGGATGAGAGGAGGTAGAGAAAATGCGCCGCGCCGAAGCGTCACCTGTGTCGAGCGTCCTCTGAAAAGGGTAATTATGTTACCGAATCATCCGGGGATGAAGTGCGGTTCTTTGGGGGCGACCGTGTTCTCTCGAACTCAAAACTCCTCTCCCCCTTCTTCTCCTGAACGTGCAATCTTTTGGTCGTTCTAAATGAATGCCAGCCAAGCGTGTCTCGTGCACACGACGAGTCGCTACACATGCGACGAATACTTTCAAGTTAACCTGAAAATTGAATAAGAAAAATTCAGGTGTTTCCTCTAAAAAACACTTTTTCTCACCTGACTGAAATTTGATTTTTACTGTTTTTTACTTACAAATAGTAATAATGCAGTTTCATACGAGTTTCATATGAGAGATTGGGAAATAGAAGAAGAGTGTAGGGATGAAAATAAATCAGCTCGGCTTTCATGTGTTGATGTATAAAAAAAAGTTTAGAGATTTTTCTTCCAGCCCCCGCTCAGTTGTCTCACGTAATCATGGATTATGGTTTTGAGCTGGTATGATTAGATTTCATGTCGGATCTTGTCCATTTCGTGCCTTGGAGGGGTTTGAGTGCGAGAGAAATAAATCCAATTCAAAAGTTGACATCAAGTTCTATCCATTCAATACGACGCTTTGCCGCCAAGCGCCAAAAGGGGGAGCTTTTGGATTTGATGCGCCGTATTTGCGACCAGATCATTGTCACGTGATTTTCTAAGAGAATCCGTTGGCTAGATTGAGTGTAGAGGGGAAAGGGGATTGATCAGGGTTTCCCGCCTTATATTGGGAGTCGTGACCGCCATTGCGACCCCATTTCCCATCACCTCGATATCGATGTTCATAATGCGCCAAAAGCGATTTACTACTATATATATTTTTTTTTGGATGGCCCTTTTTTGTGATGGAGAGAGATTTATATTTTTTTGGCTTAGGTTTCATGTTTTCAGTGTAGATTTAAGTGCAATTCGCGATGTTTCTTTTGAACGTTTCTCCATGATGTCAAGTTCTTCCCGTTCCTGACACATGTCAGCAAGAGAATACGTAGCAGCTCAAGTCAGAAGAAAAGAAAAGAAAATGAGTAAAAATAAAGTGTATAAAAACAATCATGAAGTGGAGAAATGAAAAGAAAAAAATAGTGAAAAAAAAATGCTTTTAAGTGTTAAAAGAGAAGAATTCAGTGGGTAGTTGGTGGAAGAAGAAGAAAAGAAGATTTTTCCAATCATGGATTGATCGCACTTTTTTTATTTTATTTATTTTCTCCCACAATTTTTTTCTACCCGAACTCACCGAATGTCGTGGTTTTAAAGGGGTTAATCCAAGTTTGAGATACGAAACGAAAAAACTACAGATCGATAGCGTCTTCACTCCAAAACGGGTGACAGATTGACAACCTCAAATTCTCCCTAAAGAGGGAGTTTTCTTTTTAGTCTCCATTTTTTTTGCTTCGACTCCAAGCCAAGTAATCTGGATTTTTTTCTCCTTGTGCAGTAAGTGAAAAATTTATTTTTTACGATCAGATACTTTTCGATTTGCACCGTTTTTATGTTACCAACCATTTTTTCTGCTTACATACCAACTTTTTGTGTGATCCAAGAGTTCTAATTGAGCTTCGTCCCAATCATGCGCATCGACGAACACAACACCTATTGATTATGGCGGCTTTTAATTGATTTTTCGACACACTTTTTTTTTTTACAGTTTTCAAGACTTATTTTTTATTTAGTTTCGTTGAAAGCAAAATTATTCTTTACATAAAACTATGGATTTTTCTCCAACCAAGAGGAAATAAAAGCGGAATGTTTTAATAATTAATTCGACCAATTGATTTTATTTAAAAACACTCCATCTAAATGACCAAAACCACACAATACGGGCGGATAAAGGTGTGTACTTTAATCGGTGTTTGTACCTCGATTGATGTGCGGTTTGCTTTACGTCTCTCTCTTTTCTCCCCTATCCTCTCTAGCGACAGGGGCAGGTGCATTGGTTTCGAGGCACGATGCCAACATGAAGTAAATTCATCTTGTCGGACACTCTAATTACCATGCGTGACAAATCTGATTTAAACTTGGAGCGAAGGTTTCTCAAAGAAAAGTCTCATCCCGACCAAATCTCTTCAGATAAAAGAAAAATAGTCTTCAATAGAATTTTCCAAGTTAGCACTTGAATTTTTTTTTTCCTCTTCTGTTTTTCTTATGTGTACGGATCGAGTGAGATGTGGATCTTGTTCCCGGTCGCAGATTAGAGGCATCAGCAGTGAGTTGGAAGAAGGTCCTTGAGAGAGAACAAGGAAGGAGGTTTGAGAAATCAGATAAGACGCACGCTATTGATCACGTGCCCCTACAGCTATCCTTGTCACCCTCCCCCTTCGACACTTTTTCCTTCGGTTTATTCTGTGTGAGCTGTCTCTCGCACCACCACAAATCTAAAAGCGGCACTTGATTTCACCAGAAGAAATAAAGGCGTTTGCTTCACTGCAACGCGATAGGTTTTACCATCACCAAGTTAGAGAGGCAAGTAAAAAAAGTTATTGGCAAAAGTACCGTGAGTAAATCAACCAAGTTGTCGCCAACATGAAATTGGACGGATTTTTATCTTTTTTTTTCTAAATGTCTTCAGCTGTTTTTCTGAAGTTGATTCGAAAAGGGAATTTTCTTAGCAGCGTTTTACTTGCCAGAATTTTTGAGCAGAAGAATTTTGCATAAACAAGGACATGTTGACAACATTAATGCAACCATGCAACATCCTCGTCTAACTTCGACTTTTACCCTCGAAGGGACGTTGGGTTTGCTGTCGACCATTAACTAGTGATTTATATTCCATACGGATGCCCGCGCATGCCGGCTTTGGAGGGAAAACGCGTTCCATGCAACGTCTGGTTATACTAAGAATAGCAAGTAATCTTTCCCGCGGTTGCATTCATCTCTCATCTTTACGAGTATCAATATGATAATTTTTGATAGCGAAGAAAGTCTTATTTTTCAAAAATAAAGGCTCAATTCACTTGATTTTTTTTTTATTACTGTTGAAGGTGTTTTTTTTTCCCCTTCAAAAATTTCTTCTTGCCAAATGGAAAGAAGCTGAACTTGTAACCTTTTTTTCACGTTGCCATGCCAACTAGTTTGCCTCGAAATTTCACCCCGCCCCTTTTGCTGCTGGTGTGCAAATGCATTCCATCGAGCCTTGTCCTTTGCTTGTTGACTTGGGATCGATCCAAAAGGACTTCTGCTTAGACCATACATAACTGATGGATGGTCACCCGTTCACCTGCAGCTTGTGATACGCGACAGGGAAATGAATGTCCCATCATGCACCGCACTGTTTTTCAACATCATTACCTCGTCCGAATGGGGATTAAGAGAGATTAAAAATGCATTATTAACACTTTAAAGTTGATTTCCTTAATTATAAATAAAAGGGAAATTTTTTTTTTCAATCTTCTTCATCTTGAAAAAAATTGAAATGTAAAAACAAGGAAAATTGGGTGTCCACTGACCCTTGTTTCTATGCTCCGTTCTATTCGACCGACATCCCTCAGGTCAAGACATTGCCATCAAGTAGCCACAAATGTCCAGCAGTAAAATCGTAGGAGTTCTTCTGCTTTCTGGAACAGCTGGTGGAAGGAGGGGGAGGTTCTGGGTGGGTCGGTCCAATCTCGACCACGGCCATAAAGAGGAAAAAAGAAAAGATAAATGTTTTGATATTGAAGAACTCGCCCATTCTTCTCGCTACTACTACATTTCCTCCTGCCAAGTCGTTTGTGATTATTTTCAACTGATGTATGTTTACCTGTGTAACCTAACCGAGCACTTTATTAATTTGCAAGCTACATAACAAGTTTAGCGAGATAAAATAATTACAGCTGGCGGTGGTTTCCATGTATCTTTATACCACGATATAAAATTCACTTCGTTTCCCCACTACTCAAGTGCCCCTAATGGGTATAAAAATATTCACTGGAAAAGATAAGGATTTTACTCATACGAAAACGGGTCACGTGGGGATGTTCCATAAAAATCCTTGAATTTGCATATTTTTGATAAAGCTAAAATTTTTATAATTTTTTCTCTCTAACGTAATTAAATTCCAAGTTTTGAACTTTTTTTCTTATTTACCCACTCTTGAGAAATATAAATTAACGGTTTTGATCGTCCCTTTTACTCATTTCCTGGCTTCTAATGTGAAACTGGTGCTGACTGAAGCTTGATTATCATCATTCCCCAAGTGTTACATTACCCATGGTGCATTGTAGTGCGCTCCATTTACCCTTGGCCTTCAAATCGACAACACGCTGCACGTCCACCAGCCACGTGTAATTGGCTCGATGCTGACCGCAGTGTGACATGGGGGAAAGGGGATATATAAAAGAAGGGAAGCATTGCAAAGAACAAACGGAAGAGTGAAATATTGCTTTTCCCCCTGACTTTTTTATATATACTTTTTATCCCCCTCTTTTTTTTTCATCTGCTTCCTTTTTCTCCCATATCTGGAACTGTCTTCACTTTCTCCACCCATGTGCAGTCTCTAGAGTGGGCGGGAGAGCATAGCAAGAATCGCTCGATGGGACCATGACTATGAATTATAGAGAGGACTTTGCTCCCAAGCAGGAAAGACTTGATCGTTGTCATGATGGAAATATCCTGGTTGCATCAATATACAGGACGCGGTTTGTGTTGAGAAGCTTACCTTAAAGAAGACGACCAATATGCAACAACTTGTGTAATACTACTTAAAGCGAGAAATGATAATAGTGTAATAAGGAAGACCTACACATTGACCAATTCAACACGCTGATTAGGGATAACTCTATTTGAGAGTATGAATGTTTGTTTGGATGTAATGTTCTCACAAATGTCAATCGCCTAAGCCATGAAATGGCTAAAAAATGATCTATTGAGCCTTAAAAAAATTAGGTCTAAAGCATGAGCTAAATTTTGTTCAAATCTAATCCCATTACTTATGGTATAAAATTTCTGTTCATTATAAAATGGCGACTCAAGAAAGTTTCAGTTTGAGAGAAGACTGCTGATATTAGTCGATTACAACACTTTTGTTCCTTTATTATTTATGTCGAGCGACAATTGTATTCTGATTGCACTAATTATAATACGTAATGGTTAAAACTATATATTCTTTGTACATCTTGAAGTATATTTATTCTAATGTAGGAAAAAGTAATGGTAGCAGTTTGACTTTGAATTGTCGATTATTATTTTTTTTTTTTTTTGTAAACAGAACTGTCATCAATCATCTTTCTCTTCTTTATAAAAATTTCACAGAACCCAATATGAACGGCCTTTTCACACTTTGCAGAAAACATTTCGTATAGCTAGAAAGAGAAAAGTGATCGTAGCAAAACGCATTTTCATTCGATTCCCACTTTGTAAATTAGACTATAGGAGAAGACAAAAAATTGCAACTACTATATCAATGATTCATTAAACTACATTAAACTACATTGTTTGACTGTAGCCATTTTGTGACTGACTGACTGGCTGTACAATAGAGAAATTGGTTCATCTCTCGGTAGCCTGCAGAGTATATGCACAACCAATATATATATATAACGTTTGATGACCAAAGTGGGTACATCACCATATTAGAGTTTCAAATCTATCAGATCCAATCAGAAGTTGGATAGTAATGATTATGCAATAGACAACAAAAGACTTTTACTCAGTTAACCAACCGGAAGAGGTGGAACAGGAAAATGACAGGACAATATTGAGTGCGCTTTTCTCTTTCTTTCATTTGTACGAGTCAGCGATTAATGCTCGGAGACAAAGTTTTACCAAGCAAAATGGCACGCTAAGAGGTTTGGGTATGGCATAAGGTTGATGGCTTTTAATTTGTCTCCAGAGAAGTGTCGCTCGAGTGGCAAATGCGAAGCGAAGAGGTAGTATGTGTGTGAAAGTGAATCAGGTACATATATGTGCGTACACATAGGGAGGAAGTGAAATGGGCAGATGGGCGAATGAAGTTTAAAAATGCGAGTGCAGCCATTTCCCCACTCCATTAAGTTTTGATGCTGTTCTTTGTGCCTCCCTTTCCTCGAAAAAGAGAAGAGTAGGTGGTGGAGGGGCTTGTACTGATAAAGGACGGGTCCTTTTGTAGTCAGGGAGGGAAAAATGGTTGGTGTAGTGAGGGGGATTCGCAGGTCGATCGTCTGCTATGTGTGACAGTTTATGACATCAAGTGCGACACGCGATACAAATTTTGTTGTTGTTTGGAGATTGAGCAAAGGGTTGTTGACGAAGGGGGGAATGGATGCAAGATTGGGAAAGCGCGCGCGTGTTCGGTAATGGAGGAATTTTTGCGTGGATAGGGTGTGGGTGAAAAGGTGACGGTGGGATATGAATATTTCATGGAGTGTGCAAGTTTTCTCTATATGAGTTTGCCTTTCTTTCGATTTTTTTTGTTGCAAGAGAATTTTATTTGTGTTTTGTGCGTGACTGAAACTTTACACGCTTTGACCTGTGATATGACAAAGGAGTTTGTGAGTATACGTTGTCGCTGTTGAAACATATCAAACTGTCTACTAAGAATTAATGTATGAATGACAGGTAGAGGGTGCTTGAAAATTGCTTCAGTTGGAAGCTCAATCTTTATATGACTTTTTTTAAATGTTTAATGCGTGTTTATGCACTGAAAATGCCAGAAATGATATCCCCTGGGATATAAACCGATTGCGGAATGTAAGGATGGAGGCATTCCTTATATGGATAAGGTAAATTGAATATTTTTTCCTGTAATTGATGATGGAAAATAAACAGTGGATGTTTTTAAATGAAACAGATGAATGTTTTGAATAAAGTTATGTGGTATTGACTGGGTTTGTTTATTTATATGCGTTTCCTTCCTCGTCATTTGGACAACGAGATGAGGAAATGGTGAATATGCTGTTTTTCCAAAAAGGCAGGATTGGGCGGAGTGGAAGAGAGATTTTTGTATTAAAGGGAATAAAACTGACTGGAATCGGGAATCGAAAGAAGGAGGACCCTCCAGTCATCTCGTTAAGGATCGGGTCAAGATTAAAGTCTACTCCCTCCTCCTACTTTACCATCGATCGTCACACACGTGCACACCATACTTTTGACGTGCTTTCATGTTTTTCATTTCTTTGCCCGAGCGACAAACGGAAATAAACTTGCTCTAAAATGGAATTCTTCATTTGCCCCTATTCTTTCCTCTACTCTAGAGATCAAACGCACCGTTTTCAAACCTATTTTTAATGATTGATGTGCAAAGAACGAGGCTTGAATTGACAAGTTTAAAACAATATTTGTAGCGCAAAGACTGGAAATATTAAATAAAAAAAGGAAAACTTGCCTCTTTTTTTTTTAAGGAGTTTATACTGTTTTGAAAACAGTGTTCATCCATTGGGAAAACACTTTTCTTCTTGGTTGCTCGGCGGTCTGAAGCCAATTTTTTTTCTCCTTCCATGTCTTCGTAATGTTTGGGTCGAAAAATCAGAAGGCACCATGTTGGTTGAATGGGTTTTGTGTTTGTGTAAATACGGTGCCTATTGATTGGGGAAGTTGGATGTAGCGTGCAAGGCCTTATGGCGTGTGTTTACCCCGACGCCATCTTTGCAGCTGCGCCATCGGTTTCTGTTGAGGTTGCCGTGTTTTCTGTAATAACACAAGCACCGGTCGCATGAAATTTCACTTGTGGCTCGTCCAGAAGTCACGCAATCCTTCGTAAACTGATTGATGACAGCTGCGATGCACATTTCAAGCTTGTATTCGCGTGGGCTTTGTGCCGTTGTCGTCATATCACTTTGATTACACAAGATAATTTGACGGCTAAATTGGACGGCCAGTCACTACAATACCAATTGACGAAGCCAGTTTCCCAATAAGAAAGCCGCCCAATGCGATATTGAATCCTATTTACGCCCTGGCTTTTCATGGCATTTCCCCTTTTCTCCAAAGCCGTGACCCATGTATCCATTAATTTCTTTTCCCCCTCTTACTCTCATTTCCCCCACCGACCAACGTCTAACCTTAGCTCCCTCTAAGACGTGGGGATTTGAGTTTAACGTAAAGCGCACAGTGGACGTAAATCACATACAAACACAACGATTGACCGGCCCTCAATCCACTTGTAGTGACACCTTCTTAGGAGTAAAGTGGGTTGAGTCAAATCTAGCGCCATCTTTCTGTGCATAGGGCCTTTTTTCATTTCCGGTAGGTTTTACGGGCGTCGTGCGATAAGAAAAGCCAAGATGAGAGGAAGGTGGGAGCTGCGGCAAGAGATTGAGGGAGGCCAGACGACGTGAAGCAATCAGTTTGTGTCACCGTCCGACGAGAGTTGTGGTGCTTGTCTTAAAGTATGACATCGGGGAGGACAAGTGGGGAACGCGTTGAGTTTGTGTTTGTGATGGGGGGAATGTGGTGGAGGGTCGCATTAAAGAGGCCTATGAATCAAAGTTTAATCGTTGTTCGCATCTTTCAGCTGCAGATTTCTCATTAGACTAAGTGCTGTGTGTTCAATAAGTGATGAGAGAAATAATTGGGCGAAAAATTGCATTTGGTATTTAAAATTCGGTTTTAATAGGGTAGAGTATTTTTTTTTTAAAGAGTTCACCTAAGTTGTCGCGAGAAAAATATTAGTTTGGAAAGCAGCAAAATGAAATCTGCCATTAAGTTTAATAACTCGTCTTTGAGGTGGTAGATGAAGGCAAGACGAAAAACGTAAAAAGTCTATTATAAAGGTATAAAAGTCGATATTAAGTCGAGTTTTCCGTGTTCGTGTAGTATAAGTGACGCCAGGTTGGCATCAATTTTTTATTTTTTTACGGGATTAGTTTTCTTTTAAAAATAAAAAAAAAATTTTGAAGCATATTTTATTCAAGTGTAAAAATGTATGTTTGGGTTAAGCAGCCAAGCGTTTCTTGCATTTCTTGCATAGTAAATTTTGTAGAGAAAGGTGAAGAGGAAGGGGCGAGATGTCATGGATCGATGCACATTGCTTAATATTAGTAGTTGAGGCTGTGCGCATGCGCAGTGTGGGGCCAGTCTTTGAATTACAGGAGACATTAACTCACAGGTTTAGAGAGAAAGAAAAAAAATTCGAGTTTAAAACGCGTGCTCTACTGGTTCTAGCTAAAGGTGCATGACGGGATTTGTGCAGCTGATGTCATTGGAGTCTTGCGAGCGAGCAATTATGAGCACGTGCGACTTATCCTTAAGCTCTGTCTCCACTGGAAAACTCCAGGGCACTGTTTAAGAAGTGGGAGGTAAGAAACGAGTAATAAAAAATAAGAGAGGGAAAAGCGATATTAAATTGGAAAGAAAAATATCGATTTACAAACAGAATCGAAAAGTTTGTAGTGTCTCTTTTAAGGATTTTTTTCCCCTATTGAAATGCTGTCCATCAATATTTGGACTTGTGTAGCATGCTGCATGTCACGTATGTTCAACCCATCATCCTCAAAATGCAGTTAGATTGACAAATCTTTGGGAATGTTTGTTTTTGTTCACAACATATGGGTGATTATAAAAAAAAAAAAAGTTAAAAAAATTTTTTTTAGAAGATTCTAAAAATTGAAATTGAGTGTTGTCATTGTTAAAGTTATTCAATATCATTCTGAAATGCGTGTGTGCACTTAATCCCACGTCATTCTTCATCAGTAAATCATTTGTCACAAATTCTCGTTTTCCTGCCATTGCATTAAAGTTGTAGAGCAGATGAACCCAACTAATTCAGTTTCTATTAGTGTCCTGCATTTTGTTTGAGATTCATCATTTGGTCGCTAATTGGAGAGCCTTACTCTTGAATTGCTTGCTTTAATTACCCACATTGGAATCAGCAATAATTTCATACGGTTATTACGAACCAAGAGGAGAGTTACAGTAATGGATATTTGGATTGCTCAGGTACACGAGCCCTCCAAGCAGGAAATTGTCCACAGTAGGGAAGCTAATGACAAATGAAGGGGAGAAGACTCAGAGAATCTCAAATGAATTTTTTCAATGAATTTTCAACTTTGATGCCAAGAATATTAAGGACATTGACCTCTAGTTGGCAAGAATTCTAGAAAAATTTTTCTTTTGTCTAAAAATCCTTCTCCATTTTGGAATTTTCTTATCAAAAATTGTGTATTTCGGTTTTGTGTACATTCTTCTTGCAGGGATAGATCAATTTGTAAGCACTATGTGGAAAAACAAAGACGCCAAGAGTGTGGTTTTGGTCACGTAAAGCTATTTCCGACTTGGCACTTGTCGATCGTGCGAGGTTACGTGTTTTGCGTTGACCCAGACGGAAATGTCACAACAGAGTATGTTACCATCAACTTCTTTTACACAGCCCGTTAACTTCCTTCCACTTAAGGACACATTTTGGTCCCATTAAAATTCAAGACCTGCCTCATTTTCATACCAAACCTGTCACCAACGCACCTTGAATTATACGCTTGTTTATATTTTAAAAAGCCCGTGTCACAAAAACAAATCCGTGTATTTTAATATCCTGGAAATAAAATTTTCTTTTTCAAACAACGAATTGCTGCATTTGGAAAATAAACACGGCTTCTATGTTGGCCGTATAAAAATGTCCACTTCAATTTTTTTTATCATCCCCCATATTCTTTTTTATTGCGTCGCACCATTTTACAAGACCATTACAACAACCAGACAATATCAAATCCTAGGAAGCAAAAGAAAAAGCACATCCCTCCATCGCATCCTTCAAAATAGACCACTCTAGAAACTCATTCTTCTGAACAATTTTCAAAGAAAAGAATATTTTCTTAAACTGAAAAATCCAACACATCTGCTCGACCTTTAGTGATGGAACATTCTTCAAGACGGGCGATAATCACGTCTCAAGGCCAAGAAGAAGAAACCATTTGTTCACCTGTCTTACTAAGCGTCTTTGCCTGAGCCTTTCTCTCCTTAGGGATATGTCGGGGAAAAAAATATATAAAGCTTTGGTCAGGTAGGCGGCGCTCATTCATTTAATCGCGTGCAGTTTGGGCCGGAAAATTACCGCGACAGACGCTGCATTTGAAGTAGGCAATGCCGGCTTTTGGTGAGCCCCCAACCCCAGTTTTCCTATCGCTGAAGGAAGCGTCGTTATTGCAGTAGAAGAGAGCTCGTCCGGAAAGACGCCAGTCTTGATATAAACGGAGGGTATATCAAAAAAAAAAAAAAAAAAAAAAAAAAAAATATCAACGATTGGAGTTGTTAAAGATGAGAGTGAATAAAGAATTTTATGGTTTTGGAATTTTTTTTTTACTTTCCTGTTGAAAGTTTGGTTACCAATGGGAATGAAAATGCAGTGCGCATGAATAGTAAGCAGGTATACGTCCCTAGGTGAATTACTCTAGCATATACACACCCTGGAAATGTTCATTAGAAGTAAGGATGCAGTCGCTATGGTAACGAGAGTCATGATGCTAGAGGGGCTTCGTTTTATAATGTCAGAAAATTTAGCTGCCAACGAATTTGATTAGAGACGTTGTCTATGTTTAGAAAAGTAACTGAATTTTTGATGCGGGAAAGAAAGGAAGAGTTTAAGGTTTAGATAATAAGATCAACATTTATACAAAGATTTATTTATCAATGATTTTGATATAAAAACTCACTATTTGGCAAGTTGCCGGCACTCATAAATTGACTGATATTTATGATGATATTAAAATAATAAATTGTTTTTTTTTTTCCGCCGGATGAGTATGTTTTTATTTTATTTAAAGTCAAGCTACTTTAGGAAGTTCTCTAATTGCATCTCTTGTGTGAGCTGTGCACTCTCCTGTTGCACGAGTAAATACAATATTCTTCGAGTGGGACCTTTTGAGAAAAGAGTCGAAGACGCGAGGTTCTAATGAACGCACGCGTCTTCACTTGTTTGGCTTTTCTCGTGAAGCCACTCGTGCAGAGAGAAAGGCAGGGGGGAGAATGTCGCCGGCATTCGGGCGTGGTACACGCAACGCCCGAGCATCTAAACACCCTTACACTCTCTGGGCTTAGAGACGGGGATTTTAGTCAATTTGATAAAGGAGAAGGAAAAAGATGCCTTGTTGTTGTTTTTTTACGAGCGAAACATATTAGAGATAAATAGCAGAAGGTTATAAAGGGTTATAATTGCGTTTAGACAAGATGCTTTTTAGTTATAAAGTGCTATCATGAAAATAGCAGTGGGCGCAATGGAAACGTGAATGTTTAATGAGGTTTCTCTTTCCCCCTCCTTTCTCTTAACCGGGCCTGTTTTGAGCAGATGTTAATAATGCATTCAAGAATCTCAACCCTTTTCCCTCCCGTATTCCGAGCTCATTTTTCATTTCCGCAATGGATCATCCCCCTTTTCTCTCTGTGCCGTCATGTGCCTGTGTTTATCTTCTTCCCCTCTACCTTCAAGTTGAAGTAGAGGCCTGTGGTTAGAGGGTTCGGTGTCGACATTGAAGCATTTTATGGCCTCTCAAAATGTTGGTGTTGCTAAAAGCTAATCTGAGCAGCGGGAAGGAGATCGCGATTTTGATGGGCGCGCATAACATTTCGTCCCTTTACTATCCCCATAGCCACTCATCGTGGGCGCTGCCATTCAAAAGCCTCTTTACGCTCTTTAATTTTGGGGGGAGAAAATTTGCTGTTCGGACGGGCGGCTATTAAACTGAAAAATATTCGAGGCTTGGGTATTGAATTAAAATATTTTTCTTAACAGGCGACGAGGTGCGGTGCAAAGCTTCACCGCAATTTGCCACGCATGTACGTGTGTGTGTGGAAAATGGTCAATTGCAGCGCTCCACCCAAAAGAGGCACTGCTTCCGCTTTTCCAATCTGTGGTTGCTGGGGGTAACTAAAAAAATGTATTTGTTCAAGGGGTTGAAGAGTAGGTAAACACGGGATGAGTCATTTTAACCTGAAAGCCTGGCACTCTGTTCGAGTTTTCGCACGCGAAATGGGGTTGAATCGAGAACGTTAGATTAACGTGACTTCACTGAGCTTATTTCTTTGAGAAAATGTTTCGGATCAATAAAATTCGTCGAAGAGTGCTTTAGAGAGTGCCCCAACTTAATTTGATCATTCTTTGATCATATTTTAATCATAGAGACATTTTTGATCAGAAGATTTATAATATGATAACTGATCATATGACCAAAGTATTTACGTCATTTTCTGTTCATTAGGTAATCTTAAAGAACTGACAAAATAATTTGAATTCATAACTGATCATCAACGATTAAAAACTAATGAATTACTGGTAAATTGATCCAAAACAGACCTACTTTACACATTTGTCTTACATCCTTTAAATGATGTTTGAAGTGTAAAATTATCCGACATAATATACACAATGGCCATACCCCTTTGGCTTCTATGATCCACTCAAGTGGTGACCGCATTTACTAAACTTGATATGTATATCAATGAGCAGGTAACCTTACATGGTGGAGTCATGAAGGGAAACAATGTTTTCACGCTGTGAACAAATTCAGTAAAGTAAATGAAAAAGAAAAATTAATGAGTACTAAGCTAATGGGAATAATAATAATAAGAATGTCGAGGTCGGGTAGTAGTGAAGTGGTTTAATGGAGTCATTAGCAGCGTTTTCGCGGTGGCAAAATGCCATCTGGTTGTGACTACACCTGAATCGTTTGTCCACTCGAACAGCATGAGTCATCCGTCTTCGTCAGTTGACGGCTCCTGGTGGGCACTAGCTCATCCCTAGGGCTGCACCCGGTACCAAAGATCGTATCCTTTTGACCTGCCTGGCCAAGCATTTGCCACCGTGTGATGGAAGAGCTACCGTCTGGGAATACACACACACAGTTGACTTTCGGCCTAACCACGTTACTTTAAATTGAGCAAATTCAACTGTTTTCTGTGGTAAATTTTAATTCAACTCGAGATTCTCTCCAGGGATGGGGTGGAGACTAATGAATGCCGTACACGATGCGCACCATTGAATTAGACTGTAAAGTGACTCGACCCCTTAAGACCCCAGGGAACTCGGAATTACCCAACCCCCGCCCTGGCCACTGCGTTGATGAGATAATTGTATGCTTAGAGGGCCCATTCCATTCTAACAAAATGAAATCGCTTATTTCCTACTCCCTTCTACATAGGTCGAGACGCGTAATGAAAAATTCATCCAATCAGTTCGAGTTTTTTTTTTTTTGTGTGTCTGAGTCCAATCGCCTCACACCCAAATCCGTGTCATTTTCGTTTAAATAAGATTTCACTTATTACTCTCCTTAAAGGTGACCTTTACTTCCCCTCCTCACACGAAATGAGCTAGAAACGTAAAACACCGCCTGAATGTTGGCTTTGCACATAACAGCAGTGCAATGCGGGAAAGCTCAGTCGCGCGAATTTTTCTTTCTCTACAATATTTGAGCTGCAACTTGTATCAACGCTCGACTGAACTTCCTCTTTCATCCCTCCTTAAATCGATTGACTGCTGAGCTAATACTACCCATGAGTAATTCAGTATGAGGTGATTAAATATTTAATTCCTTCACAAATGAATCTATTGTGCGAATGCACTTGCATCTGAAAATTACCTTTTAGAAAGCGAGAATTATTTCCGACATTTTAATTTAAATTTAAAACGAAAAAAAAAAAACTTTACTTCTCTTTTCTGTCTCCCTAATCCGGGACACTTTGGGTGGAAACAACACACTGGGTGAAATGGAGGCTGGATCATCTCCCGTCTTCCTGCGCCCAAGATAAATGGTTATGGCGGGAAAGGGAGAACTATATACTAAGGATAGGGCTCAGCATCTAAGCTTTTTTTTTATTCCCATCCCCTCACTCGCTTTTCTTTCCTTTCTCCACACCCCACACACAGTTACTTATCTACGATGGCAGGCCGAATCCTTCACTCACTCCACTTGCTTTTTCTTTCCCCATGACTGATTTTTTCCCGCGCATCGCTGAGTAAGGGGGCAACCCCTTTGCTGCTCTTATTTTTTTGTGAAAATGATGATGATGCTGCGTCCATCAGCCCGTGGTTGATACAAGCGGAGATAAGCGCGGCAAACCAGTGGCAAAAGTCTTTCTATCGTAATGTGTGATTCTTTTTCCGCCTTCTGTGTTTGTTATCAGCAACTCGTATCGAGAATGCAAACGTTGTGCAGTAATAAACGCCCTCGAATCATCTGTTGTCATAGCAACGATAGGCGTGATTGCCTCCAGTTATTATTCACATTGGATTTTAAATGGTTCAGTCAAAGTGGGTAAATTATTTTCAAACATTGCAACCGAGGTTCATCACTTCATAAACTCCATCTCCGGTTTCAATTTAATTGACCTGAAAGAAAAAAATTGAGTTTGGAAATTCGGGATTAAAGGTATATACATTTTGATGTTCCTATGTCGTTTTCTTTAATTGGAAAAGGAAGTTTCGTCCTTCTCTTAAGCCGCAAATCTTGTCCTGCAAGATAAGCTCCGATATAAGTCCGGGGCAATTTCCGTTTTCCTCGAATGGGTCTTGAGAATGTCTGCTAGCCTAAAGGGCACGGCACGTCTTCTACACTTATCGATTGGAGTTCCAATCGCCTAACAAAAATATTGTCGTCTCTATTTGGCTTGTGCGCGCCCCCCTAAGAGGGACAAACGTCGGTCGTTTAAGACTCAGGTTTTGATATCATTTTTCTCACATTCGGTAATGACAAGTCTCGTTGGGGGATATAGTAAAGGAATTGGCTACGAAATTGATTTCTTTTTATTCGCTTTCGTGTTTCCTGCAAAGGGATTTGTCGTCGTCGGGGACTTGTGAGGTGACGTAATTACAAAGCTTTCCAAAATGGAAATTAGAAATGAACTGCAAATTGGTGCGTGATGAAATTTTCGCGAAAAATCAATTAATTTCTAACTTTGGTGAAAACAATTTTTGTTACACTCCATGTTTGGACGGCGACCAAGTTAGAATGTCTGTCTGATGGATGTTGATAAGAGCTCACAAACGCGCTTATCACTAGACCCAGGGCACCAAAGGGGTCGCGCGTGTGAAATGGCGCGAGTTGCCCGTTTGTGATAAACTCTTGCTGTAACTACAACGTGCTTGCTCACCAAATTCAACCGAATTTAAAAACCTCTGCATCCGTTTCCCCGTGAGATAGTAGAGGTGAGAGTAGGGGTCAGGAAGTTCTTTTCACCTGCAAGGTGTTGCAGGGTCATAAAAATTACTCAAGTTCTCTTAATTTTTTCTCTTTCTCTCCGTTTAAACAACACCTTTGAGAGCAGTTCAAATAAATTTTAACTAACTTTTGTTTTTTTTCTTTCTTTTAAAGCTGGAAGCACAGAAAGGGATCATCCAGAAGGTCCCAAATTCATCAAAGAACCTCCAAACTCGGTAGATTTTTCCAACACGACAGGAGTAACCATCGAGTGTCTTGCAACAGGGGAACCTGCACCGCACGTAACATGGGAATCAGCCAATGGAGCAGCAATCGGTTCCATTCCGGCAGTGAGACAAGTTTTGCCAAATGGAGATCTCGTTTTCCCTCCATTCAAAGCGGACGAGTTTCGACAAGACGCCCATGCGGCTACTTACAGATGTGCGGCAACCAACGCTGCCGGCACTGTGCTCAGTCGTGACGTGCGAGTCAGAGCAGGTAAGAAAAGGGTGAACGATGAGAGCAATTTTTATTTCTTTTCAAAAAAAAAAAAAAACCTTTCGACCGTTTTCTCTTTCACCTCACGTCTAACGAGTCACTAATGAGTTGCGTGAGGTGGCTTGACAGCCGATACAGTATGGGGTGGCCGAGTCAATGCGCTCTATCGAGAGATGAGGCGCCACATCCATCCACCTTTCGGTCATCGATTCTTGTGCGTGCTTTTTTAATGGTTGAATCACACAATAAATATGATTGGTGTGTGCCACCATTTTTGTGCGAGGTTTTTAATGGGATGGGAATTTTTTTATGGAGAAAAAATAGATGACACTGATTTATATTACAATGAGGGTGATTTTTTTTTTTTCTTGCAAAATAATTTGCAAGAAGTGATAAATTGTTGGGAGCTGCGTTTGGCAAGGTGTTTTGGCAAGGTGACACAAGTTTTCATTCTTAGCAAGTCGTAGGCATAAATAAAAGTGACGTTTTTTTTTTTTTTTTAAGAAAAACCTTTTCTTCCGAAGAAAGCTGAAAGTTTGTGTGTTAAAAGGGTGCTTTTATTTTTGAAATTTTTAAAATGAAGATCGATGGGTTGGGAATGAAGGTGGATTGGTTGATGGATTCTTAGAGAAAGGTTTATCATTCATTCAATGCAAAATCCCGACGCAAAAAAAGACGAAAAAAATTTATTCATCCTCCGAAAGGAGAAGTTAAATTGAAAATTGTTATCGATGTAGACTTTTTTTCCAACCGTAACACAAGAAAAATTCTAAATCTCTGCCTTAAGGTATTACCTGAATGTTTTAGGTTATAAAAAAAATTTCGAGGTTTTTAAAAAAATGAAAGAATACATTTGAAATGAAATTTTAAACTGTGAAAAATAACATCATAATCCTCCGTTCCATTTTACCAGATAACATTTCCATGGTATTTTTTTTTCCTCTGAAAAGTTGGGTTTTAGAGTTAAAATGGGTCTCTTGAGAGACTCCAACGTCGCTTCCCGAGGCGAGCAAGGCCCTTTGTGAGTGAAAGTCTCTCCCATCACTCCGTGGGTTTATTCCACACAGGGAAGCGAAAGAGATGAAGCTGCACACAAGACCCAACTGATGCATCATTCATGCATCAAGGAAGAGATGATCGTCCCAACTGAAGACAGGTGCATCAGCACACACACCCACACACACACACACATGCCTTAATGGCGACACACCACTGCTTTTGGATACATATGCATTGGCAACGGCATTGACCAAAACATGAATATTGGATGAAGAAAACGCTACATGGAGACGATGCGTTCAACTTTGACCTCAATTGCAACGCTGACCACGCCCGACACCCACTTTTGCCTATCAATAAACGCAAGGGCGAACCGTTTAGCAGGAGCCATACCAAGGGAAAGGCATTGATTGCCTGTTTGTCAGGTGGGCACGCGAGGTATTGTTCTTAGGACAATAGGAACACAATCACCTAATTTTTTTTCTTATTGTTAGGATTTGAAATGAATTTAAGGTTTTGTTGTTTTAAAAATGGGAATTTTGAGGTTTGATTAAGTGGACCACCGGGTTGATGTCAGGTTGTTTGATGAGTTTCGTTGAAGTCTGAGGACGTATAAAAGCTCTGGAGGAAATATTTTTTTTTTATTTTATATTTCTTTTACCAATATTTTTTCTCCAAGACAATAAAGGATATTCGGAAGATGAAAGAAAGGAAGAGAGCAATTGAGTTTGTCTTCTTTCAAGCCGAAAATCGTTTTCTATGAAAGGTCATCGTTTTGTCCAAATGGTTGGAAAATTGTTTTCAATTTGCTTCAGCTTGTTTGTCACTCGCGTTTTTCAATGTGTGGGTTTTCCCTCCCGCCTGTTTACGTCTTGAATTGTGTCTAACCTTTTGGATTAATATATGAAATTCTTATTGAATTTTCATAATTCATGTAATCGCAAACATCTGCATTTCTCTCTTTTTTTTAATTTATTATTTATTTTTTTGTAGATTTTCCAGGAATTATTTTGCGTGTAGCGAAAGCTGTGTTTTATTTCTGATTACATTGCCCTCTGGCTATTATCAAACACACCCAACATCATCACTAATTCTAGCTTATTTCTCAAAATCCTACATTATAACTTCCTCGACTAATTCCTTTGAGATATCTTTGTGGTTATTAATAATCATGAAAACTTAGATAAATATTTTACATTCAACAAACACGTAAAAGAAACAAAGTATTCAACACTTCAATTACTTTTACCCTTGAAAAGACTTTGAAATTTATTTACTTTTAATTAACCCATATTTAACATTATCTGCTTTAATCCCCACCAGATCCTCTCGCAAAACCATTTGGCTTTTTTTATGATTTCCCCAGAAATAATTTTTTCCCTTGGAAGATATACGGGATGTGAAAAACACTACACATACATAAGACATTACAATACTAATAGAAACATAAGTTTTCTGCAAAACCAAGCCTGTTTTTTCGAGGAAATAACATGTAATTTACAACATTTTCTCTTCTTTCATTTTTAAAGAGTTAAAAAGAGAAGTTTTTACATTTTTTCATGAAGAAACTCAAGAACACTGCTGAAACTCTTGATTACTTTACCCTCAACTCACTTTAAAGTATAATAAGAAATGTGACACTTTAGTTACAGTATCACTTGACAAGAGGTATGGCTTTCAAGAAAGGCCAAGGGGTCACGTGGTAAAGTGTAATAACTATCAGTTGCTTCTTGGCGGAATATCTCATTTCTCCATCTCTCCTGAGTGTTTATCGCAACATATGGAATTCTTCGTTTCCTTATTTAGACAAATTCCTCAACTTTAAATACCTGTGTGAAATTTGAATAGCTCTGCAGGCAAAAAGAAATTTTCTAGAGAGACACTTGGATCCAATTTCTTTTGCTAACAACCTCATTTGTGTAAGAGGGGACGACTGTCAATTCAAACAAAAGTATCGGCACATTCTAACTCGAGAAAAAGGGTTAAGAAAAAAAAAAGATAATTAAAGTTGAGTCATTTTGTGAGTGTTGAATGGCAAGAAAATTGATTCCTTTTTTTTTCTTTTTTATATTCCCCAAGTAGAATTAATTCTAAAAGGTGATTCGACTTGACGCTTGGTTATCCCATGAAGGCTTATCACTCTATTATCACCCATCATTGATTAGAGTCGTCAACCCTTTAACGGATTAAGTGAGAGAAGGGGAATGCGGGTTCAATCACGGAAGGCTCATGCCTTATATTATCTCTGGTGGTCTTGTGGCGTGATGAGATGATGATGATAGGAATGGGGAAATTGTATGAGGAAAGAAGTGTTGTCAACAGTCCAGCCCCTGTTGGGGTGGGCATGTCTGCATGAAAGACATGTTGGCAGATGTCTTTATGATTGTAATTAGAATAGGGATGGTATGGTATAATGATAGTAATGGTGGAAAAGGGAAATGGAAATCAATTCTTTTTTTTAAAGAGAAAGTAGTTAAAGAGTTAGTAGTGGGGAACGGAATGCTTGGTTAACACTAGTTGATTAGTGTTGATGATTATAAAGTTTTGTGTGGGGGATGAAGTAAATGAGAGTCTGTTCTTTCGTGTTCTGGTTAATGTGCGTTGTAAAATGGGTGGTTGATCCCATCAAAAAGTGAGCTTACCAATCAAGTTGTCAGTTTGCATAGTGAAAAATAATCGATTCTCGCTGGTGTAATTAGATAAAAGAGGATAAAGCGGTAGACTAGGGGGTCTAATTTCCGGTTTTGTTAACACTATGAGAAAAATGAAACGCTGGAAATGTCAAAAAAGTGCATTTTGTTGATTAATAATTTCGTTATATCACATTTTGCAATTTGCAATTGTTTATTCCGGGCAATAAATTCAAGGCGGAAAGTGATACTTTCATGTTATTACAGAGAGTGGACCCTTTTATGTATATGAAATGAAATCCGCTTTTTCTGGAATTAAAAGTCGGTGTTTTCTTCTTTCGAAGAATAATAAATTGCCTTTTTTTCCCAATTCACTTCTGTCAACAAAGAATGTAAATCGCAAAGTAAACGTCGAGCAAGAAAGTCGGTATTTTGTAGCTATAGATCAAGAAAGTGGTGGTTTTGGATGCACGCGTTTGGAAAATTGAATAAGCAGCAGCGGGCTATGTGACGTTCGTGACGGCATGCTCGCTAATTTTATTTTTAATATCGGAGAGAAGGGGGAAGATTCTTGGCGGAATAACACGTTGCAAAAAGAAATGAAATTAAAATTACATGCAAGCTTGAAAAGTGTTAAAAAGAAATTCCGCTTGCACATGTAGAATAAATCGATTTGGAATCCCCCGGTTTTTTTTATTCTTTCAAGGTAAATTTATAGTTTTAACCATTTCATTACAGCGATTCGATTTTTTGCTTTGTGTTTTGTGTAACTGCATTTAACATAAAGAGGTAAAATAAAGATTGAAATGCAAATAAACAGAGTGACGCCAGCTCTGAACGCGAGATGTCGTGCGAAGATTCAATTGAAAGTGTAACATAAACGGGTGGCACCTTGTTCTTTTTCCCAAAAGGAAACTTTTAACATGATCAGTTTGCTAACAGACTTGAAAGGCAAGCAAATTCTATTTGCACGCAAAACCATCAATGAAATCAGCGTTTTTCTTTTTCTGCTTTTTCGAGGGACGCATTCGTGTCTCCTGCTGTTGCTACGCCGCTCCAATTAGTCGCTTGCCAACTCTTTTAATTAACTCTGCTAGCAACGTGACGTCATTCTGGTCGATAAAATGCCATTGCATTTCCCAAGCTGTTTTGCTAACCTTCGCTTTCAATTTTGATTTCAGACTCATCTTAATTTTTTTTATATTTTTTTTAACTTGTTTTTCTGAAGCCTTCAACTTTCTATGCTTTTCACACCCCTACTTTCCCTTTCTGCTTTGATGCTTGACGTAATTTATCTTCATTTTTTGACAGTTCCTTTGAATCGTAGTTGAAGTTGCTTTACACTTGGTAATATTGAAATTTAGTTGTGCTGAAAATGGATTTTTTTTCTTCTCTGCTTTCTACATTTTTTCCAGTCTCGTTGAAGTCTAAAAAGAGTGGTAATTTAGAAGAATGTAATGTGTTCAATTTGGAATTGAATTTTAATTACATTAAAATAGGCTCGAAAATGATTTTTTTATATAGAAAAAGTTTTATTCTTAGCGGAGGTGATGAAAAGGAATTTTGTAGTATTCCATGAAGTTCAAAGTCCGAATTTTTTTTTTTTAGCTTTCAATACTTAATTAATGCAGAAAAATTAAATTAAACATTTACAGAAATTAAAAATTTTTAACATTTTCTTGGAGACTTTTACTAATTAATGTTTTATCTCCTTCTTTCTTATGATTTTTTCTCTCTCTCAGGTGATTTTTTTTCTATTTTAATTGGGTTTATTCCAAAATTTTACATAACCCCTGAAGACAAATCGAATTTCTAATTTTCTGTTTTCTATTTTTTTTTCCTTAATAACAACCTAAATTAATTCTACAGCTCACTGCAGAAAGAAATTACTATTCGTTTGCTTTAGATTTTTATTTATTTACATGCTTTTCTTTCTCTCCTTCAAAAAAAATCCTTAAATCTTCTCTTAAATATTCCGGGAGTTTCTTTTCTTGACTTATTTATGACCATGTTACAGTTTTTATTCCACGAAGCTTTTGTAGGATATAAAGTAATGATGTTGTCAAAAGTAAAACACACAAGTTTTATAATAATTTAAACGCGCGTAACGTATTAGCACTCAACTCCCACACGACCACTTAAAACAAAATGTTTAGAAATCAATTTGTAATTTAAAAAAAAAAGTTACAACTTTCTACTTTAGAAATCATTTTTAATTTATGCACCCGTTGGTTGTTGTTATGACAACTCATTGCAAATATTTTGAACGCCCATTTCTGCCAATGGGTAAACACAAGTTTTGCTAAATAAAAAAAAAAAGTTTGTTTACATTGACATTTTTATTTAAACATTTTTTTTTTCATATTTTACAGTTGTACCACAACCGTATGACATACAAGTGTATGATGTTTATGCCATCGTCAAGACAACAGCAGTGCTCAAGTGTCACGTGCCATCTTTTTTAGAGGAACATGTGCGTGTCACCATGTGGTTGAGAGATGAAGTACTTATCATAGAACCAAACACCATTATGGGTAAAAACATTTAAAAATTTTTGCATATAGATTAAAATGTAATAACTCATTACTGGTAAATGCTTTTACTTTTAGATGGTAAATACGCTGTTTTGCCATCAGGGGAGTTGCACGTGAGAGATGTAGAAATGGAGGACAGTGGTTCCAGTTATAGGTGTCATGTGAAACACAGTCTTACAGGTGAAACTCATTTCTCCAGTGCTTCTGGGCGACTTTATGTTCGAGGTGAGTGATTTTATGTTACCGTGTGGAATTCATTTTTTTCCTTTAAAGAAAAAAAAAAAAATATTTTCATTCTTTTCAACGATTTGTGACAAGTGATAGCAGTTTATGCTCACCAGTGAATGAGTGAGAATATAAAAATTGATTTTGTAATTTGTCCAGAGATAAAGCAGGACCTGGTTTGGAATAATTATATGAAATTAGTATTGAAACGATGTGCAACTGGGTATGCATAATAATATCAATTTCCTTTTGCCATTTGATTGCCAGTTAACCTCCCTGATGCCATTAGCTTATACGATGTTGTGCCATGTTTTTGTTTGATGTATGTGTTTTCTTTTCTTTTCTTTTTTTTTTTTTTATGCCCCTCTTTGGGTAATTAGTGATTTTCGGAACAAGCACCAGAATGATTGTCATAATCGCTTTTTCATGTTGTACACTTTAGGAGTGTTTTCTCCTTTTCTACGAAAAGGAAGTTGATAAGGAGCATCTCATTCTATTTTAGTCCTTCAGATTGTAATGGTGCAAGTGGCGGTTGTTGACTGTTCAAGATTCACTTTGTATACTTCCTGGAAACTAAAGACTTATTGAATAATTTGTAGAAATTGTATAGTTTTTTTCCGCCCTTCTTCATTTTCACCAAACATAACCATGGAAGCAACCCGGGGAGACGTGTAATTAAAAAGATGCAAATGATAGTCATCATCGTGTTTGTTTTTGCATATGAATATTTAGTATTCACAAGTTTTAATATAATTTGAAAAATTAGCATCACTTTTCTTTTTTTAACTTGCAAATTGAACAAATTATTCTAATTCATAGGTTTAGTTATCATAAAAATCTAATTTTTTCCCATTAAAAAACGTAGAGATTCAGAATGTAATGGTCACTCACGACAAAAAAAAAGTAATGTAATTGCAGAGCTGTTGACCCATTATTTTCCCCCTTGTTTTTGGTTAATAAACAATGCGCATGACTAACCAATCTAATTGAAAATAACGTTACTCATTTATTCTTTGTCTTGTGCAGAGCCCCAGGGAGAAGTCCCGCCCAAAATCACGGACATCATGGCTGCTGTGCACGTGACCGAAGGCGAAACTGTCATCTTGCCGTGTGTTGCTCAGGGACATGCAGCTCCCAAAGCAGAGTAAGTAACGTACCTGGAGGGGATAAAGTTAGGGGAATGAGATGATAAAAAAAAAAATTGTGTATGAGGGGGTTGTAACACAGGAAAGAGGGGCGGTAGCATGATTGAAATTAATGAAATGGGGGTTGATGAAATACTACTCGAATTTCTGCTGGTAGGGAAATGTCATCAAAGGCCCTACTTCATTTAATTTACCTCCCCTATTCATCACCCTTAGGCAATATGTGTGACTTCATCAGCAGATGAGTAGTGCCACTTCCGGTAGCGAAGCGCATAAATGAAGTACAAGAAGTGCGTTGCGTTTTAATTGAATCTTGAATAGACTTGTTGGGGGGATAGAAAGTCAAGTCATTGGTGATTTATGATTATGGAGGCAATAACTTAATAATACTGTAATTAGGATGAACGACCCCTGTGTCACTGGTGGAAGTTAAAGCTGAAGATTTTTTTATATTAGCAGGTGGATAGCTGGGTGGTAGTAGCTTTTATAAAGGCTAGTAATGTAATTACAAACAAGTCCAGTGTCCAACTCATGCAATTGAGTGTAATGTAATAAGAAGAAGTAATTTTTCAGCAAATAAAAAGGTGTGATGGGGTCATAGTAAGGGTTGTTTATGGTAGAGACGTTGAAGTTAGGTTACATTGGAGACAGAAGTGAATTACCATAGCGAGAGAATTGTTAAATTTTAATTAAACCCTACTGTGGTAATATTCCGTAGGGTGTCCTGTTAAATTTAATTTAACTATAAAGATGCTGGCCTCAAGAATTTACATGGACTTTAAAAGGGTAGTTTGAAATTTTTCAAGCTGGTCAACCCTTTTAAGTTTGAGCTGGAATGTTATTGCGGCTAGTTAATGGAATGATATTATTTTTGAAGGCTGGCAAGTTTTTTGTCTCTTAATGTTTGTTGTTGTTAATTGTAATTATAAAATGTAATTGGAATTAATTGAATGTCACTTTTGGGGGTTTGTACAGGATATATAAAGAGTGTTAATGGGTTAAGTGGTATATGTACGAAAAGAGGCTTGTCTGATTAAATTTAAACAGGTCAGCTTTAAGGTGAAGTGGACACGAGTTGAAATCAAATTTGTTTTCTGTCACCCGGATTTAGCCTGACTCGTGTCAAGTGCACGCCGGGTTTTGGCCTTTTAGGGGCAGTGCGTCTTTTGTTTCGAGTGGACATTTCAAAGTTGATCGACTTCCTGCGCATCAAAAGCCTGAAAATAAAACGTTTTAATGTGCATCCGGCTTCGGCGTTATCTGCAGTTTGGAACTGTGTTTAATGGTCCGTGACCCGTTCATGCATCAGTCAAGTAGAAAGTAATAATAAAAGTCTGTGGAAAGAATTAAAAGTTTCCTTCACCGGTTTCTTAAGCATGTAACGAGTTTAGAGAGAATCAGGAAAAGGCGGGACACCAAAGACTGAAGCATCTTAAACCACACTTTTCACTTACCTCCGCCCTTTGAATCTTCTTGACAGTTTTCATTTACTGCTGCAGCCCACAATGCAAAAGAGGTGGAATGAAGGAAGAAACGGGGGAATGAGGGCTGGACATGAACAACCAACAAATCGAAAGTTCCTCTTGTATCGATTTCTCGGCAATGTCCATCGATGCAGTCGTCGTGGCAACGGGCGGTGACAGTAGTGGCAGAAATCTCATTAGGGGGCGGCCTCTTTATTGCTATGACCGGTCGGCCCCCTACAGACCATGGTAAACAAGCCGGAAACTGAAGGGAACTTGCAAGATCTCTTTCAAAGTGCCTTTTTCTATTGGCTCTGAAAAGTTTTTGCGTCTTGTGTGCAGCCAGAAGCGGTTGGAAAACAAACACACAAGAGATGGAAACTGTTTGTTCTATCGAATTGAATTCCTCCGGGGATATAGAATTGAAAGGAAGAAGCAAGTGGATTGAAGATGCGATTTTTGAATAAACGAGGTTTCGTAAGGTTAAGTTGGGGTTAAAGTTGAAGATGTTATGGAGATTTGATGAGTTGTGAGAAAATCGATTCATTTTCGAGGAAATTAAATTACGCGGTTTTCAAGTTAGATGTGGAATTGAATGCTTGCAAAAGTTATCTCTTCTCAAATGGTTTGTGGTAATGTATGGAAAATTGATCACGTGATTTTCAACATGTTGCCTTCTGAGTGTTGTTGGGAAAGTGTTTCTGAACTGGAAGAGTGCAGAGTTACCAACTGCATCCAAATAACGAAAATCGCTGTTTTGTATTCCATATTCAAAAAGTCAAGAGAGGAAAAGAAAAATATAGCACGAGTTTTTTAGAAAGAAGAAGAAAAAAAAAACTGCATCTTTTCCCTCTTATTGAATTTTTCACAGCTTCATCCCTTAAATAATTGCAATACGCCATGTTGGATTTTTTCGTTTCTCCCCTTCCCGTGTGAAAAAATTTACATCTCGCCATATTGGATTTTTGCGCCCCTTCTCCCAAAAGAGAAAAATTGATGTTCGGTATGTCAAGGATTATTCCCCTCTCACGCTATCATGCTTTGTTTTAAAATATGAAAAATTGAAAGAGAGGAAAATATTAAAGTCCGTTCCTCATATCCCCTCAATCCTTTAATCTGAAAATATTGATAATAATCTAGTCGCATTTCTTTTCAGATGGTTTGCTAAACTAAACAAACGCCAGTTGTTTCCGCTACACATTGGAGAACGCGTCCAACAAACCAGCGGCGCTCTCATAATCCACAGAGCTCAGACATCAGACAGTGGAACGTACGTGTGCGATGTGAGTAACGAAGCCGGTAACGATCGCGGAGAAACGACACTCACCGTTACAGGTACGTTGTGTTTACTCGAAAAATTAGAATTGATTACATTTGCTCGCTGACCCGAACTTTGAACCCGAGATTTGCAATTAGCAAATCTGATGGGTAGAAATCAAAGGCTATCGCGGCCTCATGTCCTGTTTGGACGGTAAAGGGTTGGTGATCTTGGCAAGCACCTTGGGGAAAGCCAACCTGCATTAATCGACCAATCGAAGGCTAATCCAATTAGAGGAGCAACGCCGTGTTCTGCCTCTAGGCGATTACCCTCTGAGGAGTCGTAAATTCACGTGGTGTGTGGGGAATCGCCCGAAGAAGCTGCAAGTTGTCTCCTGCGAGGGGGGAAATCTTTAGGGGAAAGTAGGGGAAGAGATGGGGAATTGAGGAAAACCATGAACCAATAGCAAAGCTGGTTATATTCATAAACATATCATCACAGATGATAATTGAAGTTATGTTTACTCTTTATTTAATCCCTTGTACAAAAAATGGATTAATGAGTTAAGGTTCAGTTAATATGTTAATAAATAACCGAGACTGTTGTAATTATCACCCCTCTTTACCAGGATAGTGGGGAAATGGTCCAATGCCCACTAGCAGCAAATGTAGCAAACACACCAGAGAAGCTTAATTAATCTGGTTTCATTAGACTTCAGGCGCTCTTAGCAAAGCGTAATAATCACTATGTGAGGACTTTCGAAATCGATGGTTTTTGACTACTCTTTTGTTTTATTAGGCACATTGTCATCTTCATGCTGGTCAACAGACACTATTTAGATTGGCCTAAATTAGATTAGGGTAATTCCAGTTAATGAACACATATATACTGTCCAGCTGCAGTCGTGTTGATTATGTATAAGGGCAGTGAGGGCATTCTCCAGTGTGATGAGACATAGTTGGTTTTAATGTCAAGTTGGCTTTTTTTTCCTCTCTGTTTATTGATGATTGAAAAGATTACAAGCCATCTGCCTTAATTCTTCCTAGGGCTAGAATAGAATGTCTTTGACAATAAAACATGTATTACTTTTATAATGAAAGCTGCTTTATATTCATAAAAAGTCAAAAGTTGAGGTTTTTAGAGATAAGCTTAAACATTAAAAAGGATAATGAATGAGTTTCGATCTGGGCATAGAAAAGAACTTTTTCAAGTAGCTTCCTAAGAGTAAGTGGTTTTAGTTGCTAGAGTTTCTCTTTAAATACCAAAAGAATGGTCGAGGTGGAGAAAGGGAAAAAAAGAAAGAACAACAGTTGGCGTTAGGCGAAGAAAAGTTTTGTTTGAGTGCCGTTTTCAGCGGTTTTCTTTTGTGCACTTGCAGCGTTATAGCCAAAGGCTGAGGCAGTGCAAATGGGCAGCAAACTGCGCAAGGCATGAGTGAGTTCTCCATTTTTCCTCGCGGTGAACATTTGGCTTTTTTCTCACCTACAACAACCTGGTGGTACTGTAGGATTTTGTCTTTGCGCCATTTCTTCGAACGACAATGGTAGTAATTCGAATACAAGTGAGTCAGCCCGAGATGGACGGAAGCACATCTTGATGGCCGCTCTCGTGAGGTTGTAAAAGAGGAAGCACTGCCACTCGATGGAGCGAATACGAGACAATTGACAGCCACGGGCATCCGTTTCCCTCCGTCTCAACGTCCAACTATTCTAGTCAGATGCCCCTCTGAGCCTTTTCCCGTCTGTGCCGACCCTCGGGCGGCTTAGTTGACGCGTTGCAAATTCAATTTGTCCTTCTGGCGAGATAGGTCCTAAGGGTGGCGCCTATTAAAAGAACCTCGCCAGATGCCGCATATTCATCCGGGGATTTTGCCAGTCCCTTGGGAAGTTTTACTTAAATCGTTCCAACTCTGTCGAGATTTATGGAAGAGTGTTTAATGGAGTTAATTATTACATATGTAAAATAATGCACTCAACTGAAGATTTGAATTTAAATTTACTTCTCCAAGAGAAACACTCTCAGCCTTAGGGAAGAGTGGTGGAGAGAGCAAGACTGGCATCTATTCCCATTGAATTTCAAACAGATCACGTCACAGACATAAGCACTGAAGAAACAACAACAATCCCTAGACACAAAAATGTACTCGACACAAATAGTGATATTTATAGATTTGTTTTGCAGATGGGTACAACGTTTTTATCCTTTTTACAAATGTAAAATCGTCGTAAACGCATAAAATTTAGATTATTTTTGACATTTCCATGACTGCATTCAGCAATCACTTAACGTTTTCACTTTTCATTGAAATTCTAAATATCAATGGTACTATTAGAATTAAGGTTTGACATCTAACAAGTAAGAGGTGAAAAACAAGTAAAAATTTTAAAAGTGCAAATCAACCGGAAACGCTTTTTGTCTAAGTATCATCACAAGTTTAGTTGATACAAGTTTTACTACAATACAAGACCAAGCTAATATTCCCGCTCCTTATATTTATAAGGATTCTGAATGTATGGGTTTTATTATTTAGGGATAATTAGCTGTCAATGTGTGTAAATGGCGAGCGGCTTGGGTAATGATATAACGTTAAGCAAGGGCTTTCCCTTTCGTGACACATGTTGGCGTGATTAGCTGTCATCTCTCCTTCCCATACATGTCACCTTGTCAACTTACGACACCATCTGCCTTTCACCTGCCTCTGGGTTATTCCCCCTTTCGTCCCTCACATATTCTAAAATACATTTTCCCTATTTCTCTATACCTAATCATCGCTTTTTGTGTTTATTATTCCCATCTTGTCTTCTGCAAAGAGCAAATAAAAAGAATTTTTCCATTTTCATTTTTACTCTTTTCCTATAGGAAACATAAAATGTCTTATCCATTCTTCAATTTTCCCTTTCTTCTTTTTATTTCTTACCACATTTTTTTTCTCTCATCCGTCGCCATCTTTGGGTGTTTGCTCTGCCTTTGTGTTACGCCTGACTTTTTTCTTCTTTGGTTTGTCTTGGGCACACACAAATCACGTCAAAGCCCGCTGAAAATGACCTCACATGGGGTGAAAGTATGACTTAAATAAGACTGAAAAACGGGTTGGAGATCTACGTAAATCAATTTTAAAGGGTTCGTTCTTCTAATTTTCGAATCGCTGTCAACATGCTTGGCTACTTAAATTGTTCAAAATTCGTTATCTACCATTTTAATTTCATTTGGTATTGAAAATATTTTGCATTTTTGAGAGAGCTCAATTGATTAGAATTTGCACTGCTCGCAGAGCGATGGATTAAATCATACGAATGAATTAAAATTTAGAAACGAGAAGAATTTCAAAAAAAAAAAAATCACGTTTCAAATTAATTTGTAGTTAAGAGTTAGACGAGTGAAATGAGTCAATATGTAAAGTTTGACATTATGGGGGGGTTGATATTGAATAGAAAAAAGAAAATCCGACCAAATTAATTACGGTGACGTGAATTGAACTTCATTATACAACAAATTGATTACCATCATAATTAACAAGTCCTAGTAGTATTGTACGGTAAAAACAAGATCGAAACCCCGTTACCTAGGGAGAAAGATGAGCACAGAAAAAGCAATTTTCTGTCACTTTAGTAATAATTGATTTTGCTTCTGGAAACCTACAAGAAACCCCCAGACTATGGAACTAGAGGAAGGGGATAAGAGAATGTTTAATATTATATAAAGCAGGATTTTTTTTCTCTCCCTAGAAATGGGTATATCACCAGTGGAATGATACTGAGCTTTTCTTATTTATTATTTTTCCTTAAAAGTTATGAAGAAAGAATTTATTTTGATGAAAAATTCAGTATCGTGGCAACATGGTACAACAAATATTTGTAATTTGTTGGATAATTAAAGTCACGAAATGACTGTGTTAGTAAACGTCCATTTTTGTCGCTGTCATCGATCTGGACATTCACGTGAAGATTTTCACTCGACCGCACCCACCTGAAAAATGAATCACCCGAGTTGAAAGTTGTACCTGTTGTCTGCAGGACAAGCCGGCTGACATATTCCATTTATAAACTTTACTGCGGTGTGTAAACACTCGCGTTTGATTTGTAGCAACTCGACCATGGATTTTATTATTTTTATTCTATATTTTTCTGGCTGCGGTTCGTTTTGGCTTTGTTTTTGTTTTGCTGCTTGAGATATTATAATTTTAAAAGGAAATATTGGTGATACAGTGGAGCTCGCATTTCTTACGGGTAAATATTGATCATATGATACAACATCGATCTACAAAACATGGAATAATACAAATCAAGGGGGTCTGACGTCTGACAGCAGGCAGTTTACTTATGCAAAATAGGTAGGAGTGGATGATGAAGGGAAATGGAGGGTGGTACTAGTTGCTAAGCAACCGTTGCCTCTTTTGTCAAACGCCGCCTGGTGTAGTCGAACAGAAATGGGTCAGCAAAGCCATTTGGCTCTAGTGCCCGTCGTCTTCCTTCTATATGTCTCCATTGCTTTGCCTGTCGTTCCTCGCCTCCAACCCCCCCTTTTCGCCATAAGATTAAACACCAGGGGGCGTTGGAGTACCAGCTGACGCCATTTTGCTTCTTTCTTTTTTTTTTTTTACCCTGCCGCATTTTACATGAATATACAGCAATGAGCGAATGAATTTTTGTTTGCATTAAAGTTTCTGTTTATTTGATTAATTAAATATAAGTTGAACGCCGGTTCTGAAAAATTAATTAAAGATATAATTACATTAAATTATAACAACTTATATTACAAGTAATCAAATGAAAAAATTGGGCGGGTATTAAATTACGACGCGAAAAAAATTAGAGGATATTTAATTAGCAACTTGTATTCAGAAAAAAATGGTGGTTTTCTGTGACATTTCAATCGCGACAATTAATTAATCTGATTAAAAGATTCATTATTAATTTGTCTTAAAATGTCTTCAAAAGATTTCCAACTTAACTTTCTTGAGTAATGTTTCGAACTGTCATTTTTCTTGAGGTATAAAGTAAAGCGATGTCATTTCCGTTTTGTGGTGTAATTTTCCGTTACCTGGCCGATGAATAACCGCTTCCGGTGTTGATATGAAATAGGATGTTTGTTTGAACGATGTTTCGTGAATAAGGGGTAAGAAAAATGAAATAGGGAGAGAGCCAGTGCCACAGAAACGCTAACCCGACTTGTGGCGGAAATTAAATGAAACGAAAATCCGGGAGGAGAAAGAGGATGACTTTTGAGAGCAGTGTCTTTTCATCCCTACATTTTATTGTCCTCCTTTTACTGTATTCCATCTGGATTTTTGTAGACTCCGTTAAAAAAAATCTCACCATTTTGAGTAAAATATTTGTCTAGGGATGGCAATAAATTTCACTCTCACGACCAAAATATTCAAAAGAAAAAAAGGAAAAGGGGATTAAAAATGTAAGAGTTTTACAACGAGTCTTTGACTTTATGCATGTCTTGTTTGCAGTTTGGAAAAAATGGGAGGAAGAAATTGCTAATGGGAATGGAAAAGAAAAGAAAAAAAAAAGAGAAGTAATCATCATCTCTTGGCTGCTGAAGATTGTATTTCCTTTTTGGTGATTCAATTCTGGTGGTGAAAGAGGGAAAAATCGAGGATTTGTTAGAAATTTCATTAGAGAAATTCAACACTTTGAGACTTGTTCTTTTATTAATCAAATTTGACCGCATTTTTTTTTCCTTTGAAGAAATGTTTTTTTTTTCCTGAATACCAGCTAAAAAGAATTTAAGGAACTGAAAGTGACTTTGCGATGAAACGACTTAAAGTTTTAAATCCATCTCTAGATATTGAAAGGACTTTACGGGAAGGTCCATCAGTAGGTTTGGTGACAGCTTTTCTTTGCATTTCTTTTGTGTTTTGGGACGAGGATGAGTTCCTTTCTTTGTGCTGTAAACAAATCCTGGTCCAGCTGTGTGTGAATGTCTTCAGAGACGGCCGTCGTTTCTACTCGGCCCACTTCAGCTTCTCACTCAAATTCGGGGGGCCGAAATCCAATAGGATCAAGGACCCATGGGAAAGGAGTATGGGAAATGGACCGAGTTCGCCCAACCACTGCAGGGGTAGGGGAAAATGGGGAGAGGAAAGACAAGAAGAAATATCGAGTTTTAGTTTGTATATTGCCATACGTCTGAGGTTGTGCAATTTGATTTATATTGAGAATGATAAGTTTTAAAAAGCCACTTTTTATATTCAAAACAAAAAAAATTTTAGTGAGATGAAAATTGAGTTGTGCACTAGTGACATCTTGTTGAAGGTTGAATCTAGAAATCAAATATGACGTTGTTGTTTACAGAAAACTGCAGCATAAATAAACGTTGCATTTCGTGATGACGTCTGTTGCGCTTAAAAATGTACACACTGAACACATAAAAGAACAAACTAGAGCGCTGTAATTACACGAGATAAAAGCTTCTCGTACTCGTAAAAAACCCCCTTGCTGTTCCAAAATGTGATCAATTGTGACGTCAGAAATTTACGATACGACCATTAAAAACTGCAGTTAAATCACTCATCCTTATCTCCAGATGTTATTTCTGCTCCTGCATTATAAAATTTCGTATAGAGTATGTGTTTAATAAAGAAAAATTAAGAAAAAAAATTGATCCTCTCTCACTTTTTTTTTTTTTTTTTTTTTTTTTATGAAATCAATTTCAATATATAAAAAAGTTTGCTTTTAGTTCAAATGGCAAATATTTTCAAACTATCTTATTCCCAATAGAAAGTAGGAAAAATACTAGAAATCGAATTTTCCCATCGATATAAGATGATGATGAGATTGTTTTGGGAAAACGGGACTAGATTGGCCTACGGTTAGAAATTCCTATTTCCTTCCCTGATTTATGTTGCTTACTTAAAAGCTTTTTTTGTTTTGTGGAAAAATTTTTCTTGATAAGCCAAATGTTTGATCAAGTTCCGTAAAAATTATTATTTTTTATTCCACTCAAAGTTTGAACGGATTTCAAGTAGAAGTCTCTTGAGTGTTGATGGATGTATCGATCGACTTGCCATTAGATTCGAGAAGGAAGTCCTTCATTCCATCCCTCCTCTCTTCCATTCCTCTTCTTGATCTTGTTTTACCCGGCGCGTATTGATCTAGTCATCTTTACTGATGGAAACAAGGGAAAGGGTTTGCTTGAAAGGCAAAGAGTGGTTTTTCGTAAACATTTTATCCGATTTTAGATTCCCGAAATTAAATCAGACGTTTACTCACAACCTTTTAAAGAAAAGTAACTTAACTGTCTTTCTTATTCATTGCAGCAACACTTGTGGTCAATATGAAACCGGAAAAACAAGTAGTGGACATCGGCAAATCGGCCACTTTCCGTTGTGTCGTGACTGGGTTTCCAGTTGTTTCTGTGTCGTGGTACAAAGATGGCAGGAAGTTGGAAACGGATGCTGAAAGAACTCTATCTGAAGACACCATCTCCATTGCATCGGTGCACGTAACTGATAAAGGAATGTATCAGTGCCTAGTGAGCAACGCCTTGGAATCGGCACAAGGAGCGGGTCAACTCATTCTAGGTGGTTAGTATTTATCTAAAAGTTTAATTTTTAATTCACGAAAAGCGGTCACATTTCAATTAAAAGGACGCTCCTATAGGGTCGATTGGAACTTATTAAGCAAACATTTATTCCAACATTATACTTTCAATTATAGTGTCATTTATTCATCTCCATTCATGATAATCATCGAGGATAACTAATCAAACTTGACTGATACTATAGATGCGAATTGGGTAAATTGCAATTTGTGTAAATTGCACCCGCATTCATTAACAGGATTATTATCGGATCATAGTGAAGAGACTTATCAATTTGACTCCCCGTTGTTAAAAAGATATTTCTAAATTTACAGAAACAGTGTATCGATACCCATAAAACTCCCACGTATAGGGGATCAGAAGAGGGCGAAAGAAAAAAAATAAAATCTAACGAAATCCCTTGTCTGAAAGGTGAATACAAATTAGGTTGGAAAAAAGATGTTTTTTATCCAACTGCCAATGATTTGCCCGAACAAGTAACGTTGGACCCGTGTTTACAGAAATGATAAGTGGATATCCTGCTTTCCCAAACGCACCCTTCATTCTTCTCAGGTACGCGATTGGCAGCCGAATGCCCGCGAAACGAGGTAGGGGAAACCGAGAGAGGCGTTCGGGGCCCTGTAAATAAATCAGGCGGCTAAAAGAGAACGGGGAGGTGAAGCAACCCCAGGTAACGACCCCCGTTGCTTAGTAACAGAGCCGTATCACGCTCCAAGCGATAACGGCATGTGAAGCCAATATGCAGATCAACCTTTGGACATGGGTTCTATCGCTTGATGCAGATGCTTTTCTGTATTCCACATCCTCCCATCTCTGCAACCAATCTCTTTGTTAAGTCTTCTTCACCCTCTTCTCTGCATCTGGGCGAGATGAAGATGATCGTTTCGGAGATCAGAAACTTGAGATGAAATTGTAATAAGGAATTTATGTTATTGTATTTTGCGGGTTATCGCCTTCGTAAAATTCACGGTAATTTATTTATAAGGTTTTTTATGGCTTTGTAAATTGGTTGGAGAAGTTTTGGAAGATGATCACTTTAGATAGGTTGGATTTTTTTTTTCTCTAAAGTTTTAGTATAGAAAGAGAAATTTAAAAGGTTTTGTAGATTAAAGTTTATCGAAGGTGATGTTGTTCCCACAAGTCCCCTGTTGAATTTGTAATCCGCCGGATGAATTTTGACAATTTGTTTAATTTATTAGCAACCTTATGGCCCATGCTAATTGCATGATTGCTAGATGGTTGCACATTTAGATTTGCGGGGGATTAAAGTGAAGAGTGCCGAGTTGGCTTTTTTTTTTTCAGTTTAGTTCACTCTGCGGGAGATTTTTCTAATTAATGATCCATTGATTCTCAAATGTAGAAAGAATTTTTTTTTTCTTTACGCTTCTCCCTTGGGAGAAATAGCACAGCTTCACTGTGTATATAAAACGCATTGTTGCACGCAAAATGATTTCAGACAACGATTTACCCCATTGTGTGAACCTATGAATTTCAAGTTTATGGTTGAATTTGATGTCCTTTTTAAGAATAAAATACAAATGTCCATAGGTTAACATGGGAGAAAATGAGGCTCACACATTAAAATAAGAGGTCATCTCTACTCCTCTTTATTGAGGAGTAAGTTTTCGGGTTTTACGATTCTGTTTGATGTTCTTCGCAGGGAGGGTAGTCCGGGGTTGGAGGTGAAATCATGACTCTATTGGGAGTCTTTGTGTAAGAGCAAAATGGTATCCAAGATTTACAAATTAGTTCTTGTCAAATTTTTATTTTTCAGACGCTGCACCCGAGTTAGTAGGAGTATTTGACGACAATACTCTAGAGCCCGGCACCGACGTGTCTTTGGCGTGTGTAGCCACAGGGAGTCCCGCACCGATCATTACGTGGTTCGTGGACGACGTGTCCCTGCAGACGTCGGAGCGGGTTCGCCTGGTTGAGTATCCTGACGCAGACGGTAGTGTTGTAAGCGTATTGAACGTGTCGGAGACGAGGTGGGAGGACGGCGGCACGTACCGATGCCTGGCCAGCAATAAAGCAGGCACTGTTGAGCACATGGCCCGTCTTAATATTTATGGTAGGTAGTTTTGGTTGCATGACGTACAGGTTAGAATGAGTTGAATTATAAATGGAAATTTTGTGTGGATCGTATAATTTGGAGAAGTTAGTTACTCTTTGCAAAAGTTGTATGATTTATTCTTTTTGATGTGGATGGAAATTTGAATGTGAAATTTGCACACTGGGCGATTCATTTACATTTTCGATTTATCGAGGTTGGAGTTTAATAAGTGAGAATCGTAGATGCTAATTTATTCTCTTTTACATTTGTCATTATAAATAGGTCGGCCTGCGATTCGACCGTTGGAAAAAGTAACAGCAGTTGCCGGTGATGACATACGCTTGAATTGTTTCTATTACGGGTATCCAATCAATGGTATCAGTTGGGAAAAAGGTAAGGATGTTTTTAGATTTGAGTTATATAAGTGATGAATTAACTGCTGAAAGTACGTGTTGGCTGAGATAACGTCTGTACCTGTGTCGGCTTTGGGAATGATGCCAAGAAATTATGAAAACAGAAGCCAAGCGTTGATTACCATCTGATAGGGTTCTTACTTTGTGTACGTCAGATGAGTGTGTATGCGGTCCACTAATTTAGCAAATTGAACTTGGTGTGGCTTCTTCCTTGGAAGGGATTGGTTTATGTATCAGGGGTAAATTGCATATTACGTGAACCGTAATTAATGTAAATGTAATCATCATCCATTTTAAATCAATCCGACATAAAAAAGTGTTGCATAAATTCTTAAAGATTGATTTTGTTTTCTTTTCAATTTTTAATGCAGATGGCAGGGCGCTTCCGTTTAATTTGCGCCAAGTTGCATTTCCCAACGGTACCGTGGTCATACGTAAAGTGCAACGTGCGATGGATGGGGGAAAGTATACGTGCACTGTTACCAATGACAAAGGTCAACGTGCACAAGAGCATGTGGAGATGTCAGTCATGGGTAAGTTGAATTTTTTTTTCTTCATTTTTATATGTTTTCGATTTTTGAGTGTTTTATGTTGTGAGTGTTATTTTTTTATTGTAAAAGTGTAAACTAATGATTTTTATAATCCCCCTGTTATGAAATCCCGACTTAATTTTTTTTAAGACGTTGATCTTAAAGTAGCGACTTAACTTTGAAATTGATTTTTTTTTTCCTTCATTTTTTGAACCATTTGGAACTTAAACCAACTCATCTGTTTGTTTTTAAATTGATTTAATGAACAAATAATGACCAAGCAGTGTGAGGTTATAAACTACGCGTGCGCGGTATTTTTTTTAAAATCAATTTTTTTTTTTGTACAATTTTTAAACCAATTTCATCTGCGCACTTTGGCAATAAAAAGCTCCGCCTTGGCAACCAAACGTGGGCTTTCCTGCTCAGCATTAAGACTGAGAAATTTATTACTAGATTTTGCAGCTATAAAATTCTTCATTTCTAGTTAATGATTACCGAAAATATATACAGTTCATTTTGAAGATTGCATTTTGATATGTTACCATTAACGCTTTAAAAAATATTTATAAAATTTTTTAAAAAACGTGACATTTCATTCCGTCTTTTTTATTTAAAAATAAAAATTGCTACAAATACGGAGGAGAGAGAAAATTGGTTCTTTAATTAATTAAAACGAAGCTATAAAAACCATCAAAGAAATTTATTACATGTTCTGTAGCTTAAGGATTAAGACCCTGAAAGTAGGGTAAATGAGAATAAACTAATTGCTTAACGGTTTACCAAGTCTAGTGTAAAACGAGATGGCACTCGAAACTGAGTTTGTCGCCTTATAGTTCAAGTGTTCCGGGGTCAAATTTTGTGAACCTCGTTGGCATGACAACATCCAACTCCCAACACTAGTCGGAGACGGTTTGAGCCACAAATCATTAACTGCTGTTCCTCTGCTAACCTTTGCCAATTAATGAGTTGGACAATCTTCTAGAGGCATGTCTGCACCCGCCTAATTTCATTTTCTCCAACGCGTCTGTGCAATTGACGTACTAGTTAAAGAGAAAGAACAGTTAACGACAATGCCATTATTTTTAATCCACTCGGAAAACTTTTTTTACCCACATGGTTTTTGCCCTAAAGATTTTTCTTGATCCGTCTCTGTCATAATTCAAGACATGTCAAACTAAAATCCCCACCCTATGTAATTTGTCAGATGACTTGTCAAAAAAAGGACAAATATTTTATATATAGACAGATGATTAATCGATAAATTGTGTGTTGTGTATAGACATACACAGGTGTGTATGTTGGGTAAGTTTATTTTGGTGAATTCAATGCAGGTAATAAATTGTTGGTAGCAACGGCAACTTGCTGCCTGATTGCCTCACCTTTTTCCCTAGTGGAAGAAATTGGCGTTTTTATATACAGTTGCTTTATTCAATAAAAGACGAAATTTCCCATCTGCAGATGCGCTAATGATATTTGGCCCAACCACTATGGACTCTTAATGAACCAATATGTGACCAATAAACTACTATTCATTGGCTTAGTGATCACATAAAAAAAATTTCATCGGGATGGGCAAAAGGTGAGACTCCATCCTCATCTTAGGTGATTGCTTCTTGCAAATGAGTTTTACTGTAATTTTTTTTTTTTTTTTTTTTTGGGAGGATGGTTTTAATTCATTCAGGTAGCAAGAGCTTATGCGTAAAATGGAGCCTGACCATCCCATTGCATTACAGTGCCTCCCAAAATCACGCCCTTCTCGTTTCAAGACGAGTTAGTGCGCGAAGGCATGCGGGCGAGGCTGCAGTGCGTGGCAAGCGAGGGCGACGCGCCTCTTTCCTTGCGCTGGACCAAGGACGGAAAGTCGTTGCAGGAGTCAGGGCTTGCCGGCGTCACCGTGCGCGACCTAGACGACTATTCCAGCATACTGAGCATAAGTCATGTGACGCCGCGGCATAACGGCAACTACACGTGCATAGCGACGAATGAGGCGGCGACCGCGCAGCACACCGCGCAGCTATCCGTCAATGGTAAACCTCACAGCACGTGCGAGTGCTTCTACTACTGCTCTCCTATGACTACTATTACTTCACTCCGGAAAGATGGAGAGCGGTAGGGATGAGGTTTTCTATGATGACATTTGGGAGGAGGGAAAATGTTTTATTTTTATTTTGAAAAATAAAAGTAACACTCCATAAGAATAACTTTTATCACTACCGCTCTCCGTTTTTTATCTCCTCTCCTTGTTGTGTTTTCTTTCTATTTTCCTTTAGTCCCGCCCAAAATCATTCCGTTCGCGTTCTTAGACGACCAGTTCTACATGGGGATGCGCGCACACATCACGTGCGCTGTGTCCCAGGGCGACCTTCCAATATCCTTCCGATGGCTGAAGGATGGGCACGAGTTGCCAGCAGCCCTGGGAATCCTCACGCGCAATTACGATGAGCACGCCAACTCACTGCACATTGAAAGTGTAACATCAAAACACACGGGCAACTACACGTGCATCGCCTCCAACATGGCCGCCTCGGTCAACTACACAGCGCAACTGCTGGTGCACGGTAACGAACAAGTCAAATGAAAGAGCTCTATTCCCAATCCCTTGTGCACGTCTATATTTATATTTTTTGACGTTCACGTATGTAACACGTGAAACCATGTGACGTGTCGAGCCCAGTTGTGTACTGTCTTTTTTCGTGCTCTGCCGTGTGGCCTCCCGTGTTATCATTTTTTTTTATTTACGTACTTATTTTTGACTTTTTATTTTTGCAATTTTTTTGTCTTATGTGCGTGTGAAAAACCAATCTGTAATATTTTTTGGGTTGGTTGTTTATGTCTACAAACGGGGGGAGGGGTTTTATACGTTTAAATCCCAGCACCCCTCCCCCCTCTGTTTGTCCGCCGTCCATTTCTGTGACGCGCGCGTTTGCTTTTTATATTTTTTTCTTGTGCCCACGTCCTCTGTTTGTGATGAGGAGGTGCAGGGAACTGAAGTGAATCAATTGTGTGTCTGTTTTCGTGCCCATCGTACTCTGCCTGTGAATTTGTCGTCAAGTCTGAACCATTTTATTTGTGCAAAATAATTGTTTATTTGTTGGTGCCTATTTATTATTTTATACACTTTAACGTAAAAAGATAAAAGAATAGAGTGCAAAAATAAATTCTATTGAATTCCTTTCTTTTCACTTTATATACATATATATTTTAAAAAATCAATCCGGTAATTCTCCGGGTTGCAATTTCTATTAATTTGTGAGTATAAAAATTTTATTTTCTATTAAAATTAAATTATTGTTCGTTTTTCTTTATCTTCCTTTATAAAGTTTAAACTCTGTCTCCTTTTATATTAATTCAGTTAACGACAAGGACGCTGTGTGTACATGTTTCTGCATTGTGTATGTCCCTAGCACTTTGTGAGCGTCCTCTGTCAATATTTATATACTATTATTTAAGTAATATTATTATACATCATTCTAATCAACACTTTTTTTTATCATTTAATCATATATCAAAAGATTGATCACCATTCAATCCGCACTATTATTTTATTATGAAATCTAGGATCCTCAGCACCGCCTACCGCCAGAAGAGGGAGACACATGGAGTGAACCCTTTATTTAACCCCCACTATCCAAATATTTTTTTATTCACAGTTGCTCCAAAGATCGTCCCTTTCTCCTTTCCGAGTGATCATTTATTTGAGGGTGTTCTGGCCCGAATTTCGTGCGTAGTTTACCAGGGGGACTTGCCACTTACAATCAGCTGGCACAAGGACGGTACCCCTCTGCATGTATCGGATCAGGTGGTGGTACGGGAAATCGACGACTATTCCAGTATTCTCACGATCGAGTCGGTCCGACAGAATCATAGTGGCAACTACACGTGTTTGGCTCACAATTCAGCAGCCACCGTCAACTACACGGCCGAATTGGTGGTCAACGGTAAAGGCCTTACCAACTAATTATGCTGTGTTATATCCGCTTTATAGAGAGAAGTGCAGAGTAAGAGTGTTATACCATAAAAGACAAAACCAACCAACCAACCAACCTGCTTGGATCCACACCAACCACTGCCACCACCAATTTTTTTTTTTTATCTTTTAACTCTTCATTATATTCTGTTTATTCTAACATATCTATAATACATATATACTTTTTAATATAAATTTTTTTTAAAGAAAAATCTTTTTTCTATATATCTCACCATCTGTAGACCGATATATTGATCCTACTTTTTTTTTTTTTGAACTACAGTGACTATCAACTCCCCCCACTTTCTTTAAGTTTAACCTTATAGCTGTATATTTTCTATTTTTCATTATTTTTTTTTTGTTTTTACTATACCATTTGGCTGTTTTTCCACTGATGGACTATGTTTTGCAGTCCCCCCAAAGATCGTGCCCTTCACTTTCCAAGACGAGCACCTGCTCGACGGCATGCTCGTGCGCGTCTCGTGCGTGGTTAGCCGCGGGGATCTTCCCCTGGTCATTCGATGGGAGAAAGATGGTCTGCCGCTCATACCTGACGTGGGCGGCGTGAGTGTGAGGGCGTTTGACGAGTACTCCAGCGTCTTGTCAATTGACCCTTTAAGTCGCGCCCACAGCGGCAATTACACGTGCATCGCCAGTAACCACGCGGCGACCGCCACCTTCACCGTCCCTTTAGTCGTCTACGGTAAATACACTAGCCCACCCCGGAAGTTCTTTTTTTGTTCTTTGTAGGACTTCCGGTTTTTTGTTTTTTTTTTAATATACACTTTTTCACCGCTTTGGCTTTTTGTATGTTAAATTTTCCTCCTTTTTCCAGACAATAAAATTAAAGTGGAATTTTTTGTTTTAAATGGATTAGATGCCCTTACCAAAGTGGTTACTCGATCAATTTTTTGAGAAAATAAAGGATTTTTTCCACTTTAATCCTATTGCCGATTAATGTTTTTATTGCATGAAGAACGTATTTTTTTAATTTTATGCAATAAATGCCTGCGCATTTTTGTATCCACTTTGACCGTTTTTGAAACCACTTTTGCCCGTTTTTGTCTTGAAGTCGGTGTAGTATTAAATGATTACCAACAGTTTTATTTTTTTTTAAATGAAACAAATTAGCTGTTGGTATGTTTTAAGTATAGTACCACTATTATATTAGTTTTTAGTTTTGAGCTTGGATTTTGCATTTTAACTCTATGGAACGTTCACTATTTTTGTAAATTTTAAACATGGAACGTTTTGTAGCGTGAGATATTTTGATATATATAAATATGTTTTCTCTCTATATATTATTATATATATAAGAATTTTTTTAATATTTGTCTATTTTTCACATTAACAATTTCTTGAAATGTTTTGCATTTTTGAATTTCTAGATTTTTTTCCCGCCCTTTTATCCAGTCCTAGACCTTTCACTCTTTTCCTCCCAATTTTAATGGCAACAAAATTTTTAAACACAAAAAATGATAAAACTTAAATTTAAAAAAATATAAAACAAAATTTTTTCCTACTGGTGGGGGCAAGTGGATTTTTTTCCAAATAAACTTTACAAATTTTACACAACCAAAGAGATTACGTAATATCAACTATTAACCATAAATTGCTTAAGAAATTTACAGTCCTCAGTGAGTGAGAATCCCAGAGGCCAGCGTTTGTAATCGGACATCTACTGATTCGATTGGAATTTCTTTCAATTCTCTTCTTATTAGCATCAACCAAGAGAACCATAGGGGGAGCCAACCCGTCCTCCTTAATCCTTATTAACCCTCTGCTCACGTAAATATCCCGCATTGAACTTTACTGTTGCTCATTTATTTCTGATGTTTGCCTTTTTACAGGTAAGTTGTTCTACCTCCCTTTACCTTTTCCACCTTCCTGTAGACATTTGATTCTGACGTTTTTTATTTACAATTTTTATTAAGCGTGTGTCATCATAAAACCGCTTTTTCATTTACCCCTCTTGAACAAGCCTTGAGACTTAAGAATGGGCAAGGAAGAAGAATGTAACCAATAAAAAAAAATAAACTGTCAAATTCACATATTCTTGGACTTAGGTTTGGGGTTTGGCAAGAAACCAACAATTTTTAAAATTGAATTTTATTTTCACTTGTGTGGACTTAAGGCCAGATGGTAAAGTTACATCCTTCCTTAATTCTTGCATCTCCTGAACTTGTGCCAAGGGGATTAAAATGAGGCGACATTTGGTTCGGGTCATCGAATCTAACCTGTCTTCTTCTCGCTGCAGTTCCTCCCAGGTGGACGTTGGAACCTCGCGATTCATCTGTGTTGCTAGGACAGTCTCTTCAACTTGACTGTCAAGCCAGCGGCTTCCCTGAACCGAGGGTCACCTGGATGAAAACGCAAGGTAGTGATGCTCTCTTTGAAATTGTTAAGGGTCGATATTTGAAGTGAAACTAAATTGAGTATAGTGGTCAAATAAATTGGCAGCCCCTTTTAGTGCACTTTGGCCAAATTCGTACAATAGGAGTAGAAGCAGCTCTTCAACTCCATTGAGCAATTTGACTTAGCATCAATTTGGTGGATAAATTGGTGATAGGGAGGTTGACGAGTTTCTACGCCTAAAGATCTTAAGCCATAAAATCTGTCGTTAGACACGTCTAGCTCTCCATTTGGCGATTTTCTAAGGAAGTCTTGCAGAAACCCAAAACCTCCGGCCTTGTGATCTGACAACAACAAATTAAAGAGAGAGTTGACTTCAAACGAGATAAATAACAATCGAAACCAAGTCCAAACTAATTGAATTAGTGTAAAGTTTGTTTGTTGTAATTTGCTCGCTTATGTTTCGGATTCGACATATAATGATCTATTTAAAGTAGAGATTCAACGCATTGTCTCTCACTGTCAGTGTGTTCTCTTGAATTTGGAATTTAACTTTCACGTATTTAAATTTTTAAAAAAAGTTGCTGACAAGGAAAAAAGGTTTTAAAGCGTGTAACTTTAGTACTTGTCTATTGTAATCACTTTTGACAAACAACTCTCACTTCAAATAAAAATAAAAAGACGCTCGCTGTCTTTTTATCTGGTGGAAAGTTTCTAAGAGAAAATGCTGAAATTTTACACGAAACCTCCTACTTTAGTTGCTTTAGTTTTACAAGATTGTCCAATTCTAAATTTAACTTGAATGAAGTGAGAAGGTGAAAATCTAGAAAATTGCTTCCGCCCGCAATTTTTGATTAGATTTGGATGTATTCAAGCGAAAAAATGGGTTTTGTTTAGATTAAACAAAAAACGTGTTTAATTCCTTAGGAAGAGATGGGAGAGTCAGTGAATTGATGTAATTTCCTCTTGTTATTAATTACTCTGCAACTTGTTTTCATTTTCTTATTTCCGTGAACCATATGCGTTTGACTTGTTGGTTTTTCATTTTTGCATCATTTCTATGGTAAATTAAATCCCCCGAGTCAAACCAGAGTCGAATGAGTTTAACAACCAGCTCTGGAACATCTGCGTTTGTCAGATGAAGTGTTTTTTTTTTCCTTCTTCCGCTTCATCTTATTAGTTTGGTTTCTCTTTTACAACTCGACTGTGGTTAATCCTGTCGACATGGTTTTAAAGAGAAACAATCAGAATTTTATCAACTAGTTTTTATTTTATATTTCTTTTATCTGCCTGACATTTTCAATTCTTCTTTCATATATTGAAAACAAAATGAGATTTCCCCCTGCATCCACTTCACTTTTTTTCATGAAAGTTTGATATGCACATGCTCATGAAATTAAATAACTCTCTCGCACTTTTCAACTCTCAATCGCACCTTTCTCAATGTGTCTCTTGACGTGTCCTTTTCCCCCCTCTTCTCATCTCTCTCCCCCAACAATTTTCTTCTTTCCCCCCCTCTCAATGCCTAGGCCACTTAACACTCGGTGGTGCGTGTGCTTATAAATGGTGGAAGTGGGAAAAATGGGACCCCAGGTGCAGGCAGCATTTACTGATTCTTCAACTGTAGAAGAAAAGATCCAAGAAAATATCGCTTGAATCGTTACACATGAAAGTTTTATAACCGTCTTAAGCACTGGGCTCATGTCTGCTGGCAAGTTGACAGCAAAGGTCGAGTCGTCTACTCAAAGATGATCTCAATCTTGTAACAAATCAAACCCGAATATAATATTTTTAAAGCGTACAAAACCCAATGAAATATATTTTACTAATTTACTTGCGGAGGTTTATCAATATGTGAGGTGAGCCTTAGAAAACAAATTGGGCTTCAACATTGTTGTTATTACGTGTACATGTAGCCACCTATTTGCACCTGGTTCTTCTGTAATGGCCGTAATGAAAAAGAAGATGGGCGTCAAGTATAAAAGCTCCGCAAGGCTATGGTTTCGTTGTACTGCGGTAAAGTGAATGAAATGAATGGACATTGCTCACTGCAGGAGGCATCACAAGGGATTTAGTTGGCGAGGCGCAAATCTCCTGAGACGTTACTGGCCCTTCCTTCTTTTGATCCTGTGTTGGTTATAAGGGGCTTGTCGCTCTCTTCTCCTTTTCATTCGACCCATCGTGCACTTTATTCCTCTTCGGTTACACGATTATATCCTTAGAAAGTAGAGGCACAATAAAATTTGATCGATTTCTATGATGCCATTCAAACTTAGAAATGAACTATAGGGTTAATGATTCTTAATGTTGACGGGTTATATTGGATTTTTAATGCGCTTTTAATTGATGAAAATGCATAAGAGAAGATTAAACATACATTACAATGTGTTGTTTGTGGGTGTGCACTCACGATTCACGCACCACAAGCCACATATTTTAATCAACCGTGAGTATCACTTTCACGTACACATTCCACATTAAGTTGGGCGTGCATTCCTCTATGTGATTTCCCTTTATACTGGATATTCCCAAAGAAAAACATTGTAATTTTTCCACCTGTTGTATGCTAAAAGAAGCATGACAAAAAAAAGTATCCAAAGTGCTGCTGTAAGGGATGAGGCAATTTTTTTTTGATTTTTTTTTTCTTTCTTCCCGCTATTTCTTTTTTTAACTTTCATTTTTTTCCCTGTTAATTTTTTTTTCTGGCAGTTTCCATTCCAGTTGCTGAGTCAAGGGACTTAACGTTGTTTACTCGCTCGAATTAGATCGATAGTGTCGTGTTTTATTTTTATGATGTTTCACTTAGATTTTTTTCTACTCTTCTATCGTAAATGGAGAGGGCAAAAAATGGATATAGGCAAGGGAAATTGCTTTTGTACAAAGACCTTTTTCTTCTGGTTGTAGTATAAAGAGTTGTTGAGTTTTATCGATAAATTTATTGAATCTTTTTTTTTTTTATTATTATTTTCGGATATTTAAGGAGCAACAGTAGGGGAATATGTAGAACCTGTGGAAACCAGCAATGACGTTTCCATCTTGTCCAATGGGACTTTATCGTTTGCACGTGCACACGAACATCAAGCTGGACATTACTTTTGTAAAGCGTCAAACGGTATAGGTGATGGACTTAGTACAGCCGTCCATGTCACCGTTCAAGGTAAGGATTTTGCAAATAGAGTTGAACTTTCGTTGATAAGTATTACATTTTGCAGTGCCCCCTCGTTTTGACGTGAAATTTGTTAACCAATCATTGAAACGAGGTGAAGGATTCCGATTGGAGTGTCAACCAAATGGAGATAAGCCTATGAGTTTCATGTGGAAGAAGGATGGCGTTCTCCTAGATACCTTGGTGGACACCAGGTAAATCTTTTACGCGCGCAGAAGAAGTAAAATCCGCCTCTGAGCTCTTGCTTGTTAATGTTGTTTGGCATAGAGAGGGTAAGGTGAAAAAAATAAAAGGTGAAAGCAATTTTTAGTGTTTCCCAACACTCTCCTCAAGCGTGGTTTTAAGGGTGCTAGGGGAAAAAATATCTAGAAATAAATAAACCAAAAACGCGCGTCTCCTATCCTTTTTATCTCGAGCATGAACTCTCTGAACCCATTCCCAAGGTGTGATTTATGTGAATGTAACAAGACCGAAGCAATTTATTTTTATTGTCCTTCACAGCTCACATTCAATAAGCTGATTGATAAGTGAAATTGCCAGCCCCAAAGCCACTTATACAACTCTTTTCATCCTCTAGGGAACATGAGAAGCATGATAATATGCTAATGCACTAAGTGTTTCCAAGGTGACTTAAAACACCGCCAACTGCGTGTTTGAAAACATGGTCCGAGGGGGGAGAAGAAATTCTATGTCTCGTTTCACCCCTCATATACATAATAATGAAGTCGACAGTGTGTGCAAGGGGATTAAGTTTGAGGCTCTTTCCCTCATTGATTTTAGCCTTTGCTATAGATCGGAGGTAGACTCTTATCTGGACCGAGCAGAGCTCACTGGAATCTCCCAAGGGGGTTCTGATGCCTCATTAGCCGGCCTTAAAACAATCTCAGACCGAGCTACAGATTGGCTGGATAAGAGAGAGATGCTTCAACTTGGATATGTCAAAAACAGATAGTGGTTTATTGCCAGAAGGCCAAAGTTGTAACAGTTTTTGCTTGTAAACAATCTTAAGTGGTGCTTGAGGTTTTGTTTTGCTAGTAAAATTCTTTTTGGTTAAGTGAAAAGTTTTAATTGAGATGTTTGGTAGTAAAACACCAGGGTTTGACTTGGTTTACAAATCTCTGAAAGCACGTGTAAATAGTTTAACAAGTAAAACGGGTTACGTCTATGTTGAGTAATGAGCCAAAAACTTGAGACTCGATTTGCACGGTTGTACTTTGTAAATAATAGAAGAAATGTAATTTTGTTAACTGTCTAGGAAATGTACTGAACCCCCGTTTCGAGTGGTAGATTTCTTTAATGGTAAAGGAAGTGGCACGTGTCTTTGGGTGTAGAGCTGGTCTTACCTTACTTTCTTGGCAAAGTAGGGATTAAATTGAAGTTGCATTTCTAATTGAATGCACAAGGAAACTTGACAACAATAGAATTACGCAGATTCAAACCATCTACACCTGCAATTCCGAAACATTCACAACCCCAACTTACAACCATAATCCCATACGAAATATATGGTACACATTCTGTCACATTTAAATCCTTCTGGTTACATTCAAACTTGGGTTTCAAATGCGTAAGCTACAAAATGAGAATAAATACATAAATATAAAACTTGAAGTGGTAAGGTGATTTACAATAGGCGCTTCTTCACATGACTGATTAGCGGCTATTTTATTCATATCTGCACACTTAAACTGCGGCAAAATTGAGATGCATAGTTACATAGCAGAAATTGTTTACATTTTTCCAGGTTATTAACGGCTAACCTTTATTAACTCTGTCTTTTTCTCTGTTAAAGAACGTCAAAATTATTGATTACATAATCTTCAATCAACGTATTCAATGTCGCTTTTTTTTTTGGTGTTCAATTTTATAACAAAAGATGTAATCACTATTATATAAGAAAGGGCATAAACGTTTTGGCAAAAGGTGTAAATGAATTTAAAGAAAACGTATTCTCCTGAGAGGGGTTCCTACACACTTTTATTTGTGTCTTTTGAGACCTAAAGCTATTGAGAAAGAAATAGGTTTTCAACTTAATTGAATTTTTAACTGAAAAGGGGGCAGAATATTGGATTTTTGTCGTTAATTTGATAGATTTTGCTATATATTCAGTGGGTGAATAGAACGTCTTTGAACTATTGGAAAAGTGGATCCTTGGGTATTTTTTTTTATATTAACAGCTTTTTTTTTTCCTTTCATGTTTTTACCAACTTTGCATCTGCTCTTGTCGTATATGCACATCTGGATGCGATTTTGTACGATCAATCTCGAAACAGTTTCTTTTTCGCGTATATTTTGCAAAAGAAGTCGCCATTACTTTGCAAAATCTGCACGCCTCACTCATTTGCAGAGTGGCAGCCATTTTTCCACTACGTTCCCCGCCCACGTGGCTTCGTGATCGATGCTCGTGGGCCAGGGCGTTGGCCAATTTCCCTGTGTTCAGTGGACCGGGCCCCCATTTATCGGTGTTGCAAATTGATTCGTAACGCGGCGGAATTTCGGGGGAGTTGAGGCAATCACCGTGCGTCTGATTTGTAAAATGGCGTTCGTTTGAACGTTCGCTTCTCCATTACCCCAAAAAATGTCTTATTGTCTCGTGTCTCCAACTAACTTTTTTCTCTGGCGGAATACAATTTACATACACGCCATTCAAGCAAACGACATGCGTCTCTTGAATCGTATCTTCTGGCGTAACTTCCCTAGAAGAAAACATCCCTAAGAAACATTACACTCAACTTTTATCTTTTTCTCTCTTTTCCTAGATACAAAATTGAATCACCTGCTGACCGGGGAGTGTCCGATTTGACTGTCCAAGAGGCGACAAGAATTGATACTGGCGTTTACAACTGCGCGGCTCAAAATGCGTTTGGTACCGACGATACCAATTTACAGATAACGGTGTTTGGTAAGAATTTTAATATTTCATTTAAAAAAAAAACGTGTGGACTTTTTAAGTGATCATAAATTTTCTGGTTAAGAGCACACTTCTTTTCTTTGTCATAATTTAAATTTATGTCTTGCGAGTTGAGAATTAAGTCGAATGAGAAAATGCGAGTGTCACTTTAAATTTTTTCGCTCTTACTTCTTCATTTTTTTAATCTCTACGCTTTTTATGTATTCTCTTGATATTACAATTAACTCTCAGTTCCCCTTTTTACTTAGTTCTTTTTCATTTTTTAAATTAACTTCCATGAGGATTTTTTTTTTGCCTTTAATACAAAACTCCCCTAGATTACTTTGTCCTTGAGCGTAGAAAAGATAATCTAGTTGCAGTTTCAACATCATCTCTAGTGCGTGTTGGAATTTTAAAATAATCCATCTTCGTTAATTTTAAATTTTCCTGACCCCATTCTAGCGTGAATGTGTTTTAGGAAGAGGAAAATTTTCAGTATAATGAACAGTTGAAGTAACATGTTGTGCATGTATTTTATTAATTCTGAAGGCTGGAGCAAACATTTAAATATACGTACAAGCACGATAAATGGATTCGAATTTCAAACACAGGCCGTTTTATTATTAAGTTGGTTGCTTTAGCTCGAGCCTTCATTGATTTGCGCTTTCTTCTTTTGTGATCTTTCCGCTCTGTCTGCTTATTACCATTTGCCAGGCAACTGTTCCTTTTACGACTGTTTTGGTCCTTGCTATTTTTGTCCTCTTTTTTTTTTTTTTTCACACTAATATGTAGAAGAACAAGTAGTAAAAAAAAAAGGTGGGAAGCGAGTTCGAATCATTTTCTTCTCATAAACTTTGCGTATCTTCTTTGCACATTGATAATTTTATTTTCCAAAACCTTTGTGTTGATTTAAAGCGCTGTGAATTGTTAATTTTCTTGAAATCTGTCTTTACTAAAAGCTTATTTTTTTTCTGGGTAATGGAATGAATAAATTAAACAGTTCAGTGTTTCTTTAAATTTTATTAAGGTTGTTGGCAGATAAAATAGTTAATGAGTGTTGCAATAGGGATAAAACAGCTGTTTCATAGGTGGCTATTTGCATGAAAAAAAAAGTAAGAGGTAGCATTTTGTAGATGACTTGTTTACAATTTGTAAAAGCTGACTTTTATACCGTGGTTTTAGCAAAATGACTCGTTGAGTCAACATTGGTCTGAGGTGATAATGAAGTTGCCGGAATTTTTTTTGGAATTTGATATGCAGTTGGAAGTAGAAGTGCCGGGCTTAAAATTTAATGATTTTAAGTAATCCTTTAACGATTTTCTTTTTTCTAACACTTAAATAGGTGTCGCATTTTTGCATTTTTTGCGTAATAATACTTCATTTCTAGTAGAATGACCGAAATTTTAATCTTATAAAGTACCTGTTGAAAATTAATTTTGGATGAAATTTTTAATGCTATTACTCAATTGAGTGTAGAGTTTCATGTGAAGAGGTAATTTTTCACCAAAATGTACAAAGCGACCGCTGATTAATCAATGATTAATTAAATACGACAGAAAAAAAAGTGAGAAGTTTATTTTGGAAAAAAAAATTTTAAATACACTTTTAATTTAGAGCTAAGGAGTGAATAGTTTTCATGTAAACCTTGAGAAGTTTGCAAAGTGCATTTTATAGGATGTCGTGTGCACATTAATTACTCTCATTGAAGGCGACCTGGGAAGCAGGAGACTTAATTTCAACGAGACAAATGTACTCGGTGGTGATTGCAAAGACCGTTAGTGGCGAAAAATGAAGATTTATTCAGCTGGAATTACGCACCGGAAGCAGTAGGGAAAAGACAGACCAGAATGGGACTTTTCCCCCGATTGCCATGGCAACGTTGCCCGTTGAAAGTCAACGCTTCATTAGACGCCTTCTTCCACCGCAGCAACTTAATGGATCTACACAGTCAGCATCTCTTGCAGATTTTCATGACCTCACATTCTACTTATCTATTAACTCCAACTACTTTTTTGGGAGAGTTTGAAAACGACATTGAAGAAAAAATTCAAAGTAGTTCATTTAGATAACCCATCTTTAAACGATGTTGTTAAGAGTGTTAAAATTTGTAAATTACTCTTGAAGCTGAAGATTTTTACAACCGCTTGATTGATCTATTTTTATGTTCTGTCAAATTTGAATTTAACATCACAGTTTTTGTCCCCGCTCTTCTTGCTAACGGTGCATAAATTGTCACTTAGAAATTTAGTTTTAGTGTCGGAAGGGCGGAACCTTGATTCAATTTAGAAGCGGTAATATAATTGTATTCAAAATGTAAAACGGGTTTATGTTTAGTATATACTAAATTAAGGCATTGCTGTCATTCTTATCAGTCACCAACCCGACATTAGAATGGCATTTAATAATTTTTGTATGAAGTTTATTGAAAACTTGAACAGATAAATGTCACTTCAACAATTTTTATTACCATGTTAGGATTTCTTTGAAACTGTTAGTTTGAAATTTAAATTCATAGTAACTTTCAAATATTTATTGGCATATTCAAAAATGTAATTGTCCCATAATTCACTACATAATTTTTCGTTTTAGTATGCACTAGGGATATCAAGGACTAAGTAAATCATTCAAAAGTCCTCCAAGAAAAAGAAATTTTGAAGTACTTTTTTTTATAGTTATTTTTGGAAACACATAATTTAAATTAGAGTTAACTTTTTTTGCCGGTTGTTGTTGTCATCCATTCTCTATTATTTTTTAGGGTAAATGTCAGTTGTTAATTGCTTTGTGTTTGTCACAGCTGACGCTTTATTTGTTAATTTTTTTTCTTTAGTATGTTTCCTTTTTATCATTTTCCTTTGTTTTCTTCTCTGAAGATGACTTGCTGCTTCCTCATTAATGTTTTCAGATCCAATTCTATTTCCAGTCTTGAGAAACTCATTGCACCTAATTTCAAAGACAATATTCTCTTGTTGATAGGTGGCTCTTATCATTTACAGAACCCCCGGACGCTCCTGCGGACATCCACATCCAAACAATTGGAAGCAGAAATGTGCAGGTTTCTTGGTCTCCACCATTCAATGGCCACACCAGAATAATTAAATATGTAATCGAATACAACCAAGGCCCAGGTATTTTATGTTTTATATTCGTTTTACAACGATGCATGCTGAATTGCTATAATAAAAAATAGGGGAAAAATTGTTTTATCCTACTTTTTTATGGTAAAATGTTGGTCTTTAACACCAGCTGGCGCCAAACTGACGTTGACAGCCAGATAACCACCAAAGGCAGATCTTTTGGTACTATCGGCTTAGAACTAAGCCAACAAAAATTCCTGATTAATGAGTTTCCGGGATGGTGTGGGTGGAGGGTGGAGAGAAAAATATTGCTAACGTTTCGCTTACACACAGATGGTCAATGTGTAAACGTAAGTCAGTGAGTGGAAAAGGGCTTGAATGATGATCAGCAGTCGTGCAAAAATAAAAATTTGCCACAAGATAAATTGCGCTTGTGTGGTCTAGCAATACATCAAACGCCTCTGGTGACCATTCTTGAATTCTATTAGCACACGGTACATGATTGATAACGGTTTTACGTTGGAAAATGATGCTTAGCTGTAAGAAAGAAAACAGTTTATAAATGTCAAATTTTTTCAGTTTTTTGTTTATTTTTTTTTGTGTACATTTAATGCACTGATTACTTTACTTTACGAGTTGTACTAAAGTGAAAACACGCAAACCGAATTACAGGCAAGCGATCGTAACAACTCTTGCAATCACACCACCACTTTTATTATTTCTTTGTAAACTTTATGGGTGTTAAAACCGTGTTTTTTTACTAAGGGGAAATGGCTCTTGTAGTTTGATTTACTTAGACATTTCCTAGTTTTATGTTTACATCACGTGTTGCGATGCACTGATCTGTGCTTTCTGTTTAATTGATCAATTTGTGCCTGCATTTTTATCGACGGGGCCAATGCGGTCGAAAGTTGTTGCGACCTGTCATATCAAACTGAATTTAATAGTTTTCAATTCAATCATTAATATGGAACAATTGTTTTAAAGTGAAACTCTTGTTTAGTATAATATTGGATAGAGGAAATCGATGTATTTTATATGCTCCAAGGTTGAAACTGAGATGCGAATGTTACAACATCGCTACGTTCCAATTGATTATTTTATGCAAAACTAACCATGAATGCGATTGTGCTATTAAAATATAAATATCTCTTGTGCTATAATAGAATTAGTTCCACCTTTTTGATACGCTTAAATTTGACGTTGATGTTATTTGTACATTTGCACCCCTTTTTTCAATCAGCTGACACAAAAAAAGAAAAAAAAATTGTGTATATATATATAAAACTTTGGTGGCACTTTAACTTTTTTTTTCTGTCAATAGAAGAATGGGAGGACGGTCTCGTAGAATTGGCAGTTAGTGGATGGGACACGAACGTCACCTTGCACGGCCTCAGGCCTGCTACGCACTACCAGCTGCGGATGTTCGCTGAAAACGAACTCGGGCTGAGCAGCCCTGGGGATTTCGTCACTTTTGTCACAAAAGAAGAAGGTAAGAGTAGAGGCGAGCATCGGAGGAGAACAGGGAAACGATCTCCCTGTTCACTTTGATTGACATATTTTCGCCAACCTTCCCTCCATCTACAAGATGCTGACCTTTGAGAATTTTACTCTTTTATTTTTTTAGCCCCCGCTGGTGCCCCGGTCGATGTCGAAGCGGATGCAGTGGACGCTAACACTGTGGTCATTCGTTGGAGGGTACGTTTAACCTCTTTGATTATGCTTCACTTTATGCTGGGTATTAAAGTTTAAGGGAGGCGAATAAAAATTTTTATGGTGGGTTGTTAGTATTTTTTTATTTTGTTAGTAATAAATTTGCGGTGTAAATAAAAAATGAGATTGGCGGTTAACTAAGTTGAGTCGGTGATTATAAAGTGATTTTCACCTGCCAGGTTAAACTGCGAGTTGGATCTACGATGGGGTCAACGAACTCATTACTTAGAAAGGCAGGTGGCAGCTAGGGTCAGCAAAGAGTAGGCTATGAGATTAATCCCTCTAACCTCAGCCTCGTTTTACATTGTTCCAGAAGTCAGGTGAGGTGAGCGCCTAATGGTATTGGTCTTAGAATGAAAGTTGCAACCACGTGACTCAGAGAAGGGAAAAGTTGAGTGATGCGCCATCGATAATTCATGAGTAGTGGCAAGCCACTATCAAACCGGACCAGGGACACTTTGCAGCGGTTGTTTATTAATGAGTTGTGACGTCAGAAACTGATTTATTCACATAGATGAATATGTCTGTGGTGGATGGGTCTGAGGTCAAAGGGTTGATGGAGAATTGAACCGCGCGACTTCGATCAGTGCTTTAGGCAAAGAGAGAATTTCACTTCCCTTTTCCCCTACTCTCCCTCTTGCTCTTCCGAATGATTGCCTGCGAGCATGCGCACCATTCTCCCTACCTTGGCAAAATTAAAGCACATTCCACTCGTCAGTGGAAGATCGATTGGCCGTCTGTTGATTTTAAGCCAAGTTGGCATTTTGACGGAATCGCCGCTAGCGCTGATCCCTCTTGAGCCACCCAAAATTCACTATAACATTAAGCCTTCATTAACTAAGGGTGGCAGTTGCAAAGGGTTTCCCATTGCCTTTCGACATTCGTAAATCACCTTCATAACTCTACCTCTGGTTTGACAAACTTATTATTGAAAGAGGGGAAAACGCTTTCCCTATGTGTGGTGCAAATGTCTCCATGTCCTCACATCCATCAATGTCCATTCATACCTTTTAATTTAATTTACGAAATTTATGCTACGTAATAATCTTGAATTATTGAGTTGTTTGTAACCTATGAGAAAAGAGCTAATACTTTTTTCATTCTTCGCCTTATTCGTTATGTATACGTTGCCCTTTGTTTGCTCTTTTTTCTTCTCCCAGTTCGCCGCCACTCAATAAGAATCTCCTTTGAGAAATCAATTCTTGTTCCTCTTTTTTTTATTTTTTTCTTTGTATTTTTTTTTTTTGCCCTTCTTTTCTCACACCCATCTCCTCAGGGACGATAAAAGAAATTGCTCTGATGAAGGAGACGTTGAGCCCTTCATTCAATCGGTCGGATTTGGTGTTGTAGTTGGGTGCTATCTAGCGACTTGCAGCTTTTGTATCATAGGGTTTTGAAGGACAAAGTTGACTTGTTAGAGATTGAAGTTGTTTTGCCAACTCATTGAGAACACCCATTCTACTTGTTGTAGAGTGCATCTAACGGTTGAAAGCGAAAATATTTACACAAGACAAAGCTTGAACATACGTCGAAGAGATACGGGGAATATGCAATTTTGAGTGTTAAAATAAACTCCCTCAAGAGAATTGCAACATCTGCTTTAAATTTGGGTTGTGTACGATTCGGGTTCAGTGGGTGGAATCGGCCGAATCGTGGATTCAGTGCAGCGTGCAGTGGACAACGTCAAGAGTAAACGACCGAGCACCTTGTTTGTGGATATAGTCGATGTCCTTTCGATATCGGTTGGCGATTGGACCCAACAAAGGTGACCTTTCGCTCTTCGTGCTAGTGACCGCGGTTTAGATTACCTCGCTTTCGTTGGTCAACGTCTTTATTTAGAGTAAATGAATTGATCTGGGACGCGTTTAAGAAAATTAGGTTGTAAAGAAAATCGATTAAACCAATTTTTTTTTCTATTTATTTCAATAGCCGCCCGAGCGACACCTGTTGCACGGTAAATTAAGGGGTTACAACATCGGATACAAGAAATTAGATTCATCGGATGCACCCATTTTCCGCACCGTCCAAGTCGAAGACGGCAACGAAGCCAACCATAGTGCATTTATTAGTAATTTGGAGAAATTCACTAAGTATTCAGTCACCGTTTCGGCCTTCAATGATCAGGGACAAGGTCCCAAAACGGAAGAGATTCTTGTGATGACATCAGAGGATGGTAAGTTTGACATTCGTCAAAATAAAACGGATTAAAGTTTGGAGTGGGATTAAAATGAGAAGGAAAGGTTCTTAATAAATAAATAAATAGCTTATAATTCAAAAGCAAACATTGCAAGGGAAATAATTAATTGTATTATCGTTTTGTCTCAGGATTAAAACGAGTAATGAAATTATGTGCCATTTGTATGCATCAGTCAACGTGCAAATGAGCTCTCTGAAAAATTTTCAAGCTGAGTTACTCTATGAACTCATAGTGAGTTTTATTTATAACGTATGACCTAGTTAAGGTATATTTTATGCTCGAATCTGTAAATTATTCATCCATTTCTTGTTATTTTCCTAATTTGACATTAATGGCCATGTTTACGCATTAAACATGCGACGCTAATAAAACGTGCGGTTGTTCAATGATAAGTCCAGTGGGGATCCACCAGCCAATTATATTTAGTAGTAAAGGGCGCTGCTAGTGCGGTCATCAATGTGGTTCTGCGAATAATTGCTCTTTTCGTTTTGTAGTACCCAGCGAAGCACCCATCGACGTTCGATGTCTCACACTCACCTCACAAAGCATCCACGTCACGTGGCAGGCTCCTCCGGCTCGTTCCATTAATGGCATCCTTAGAGGGTTCAAAGTGTTCTACACTAAAGCTGATGACATGTCAGGTAAGACACGAAATTCTCCCTTCCCTCTCACAACTTTATTCCCTCAAGTGGGTAGCAGTTCAATTAAGTTTGATTTTCTATCAGCAGAAGATGGCCCACTGGAGTTCAAGAGCACTACTGTTGTTCGAACTACATTACATGGTTTGGAAAAATACACCAACTACAGTCTTCGTGTTGCTGCTTTCACTAAAGTGGGTGACGGTGTTCCTAGTGACTTTGTGTTCTGCCGAACGATGGATGACGGTAAGTTTCTTTTTTCTTTGAAATGTCGTTGGACTTAAAGTGCAAACCCACAAAATTGAATTGCGGATTTCATGAGAAGTTGAAGTCGAGATTGTTTACTCGGTGAATATGAGATGCTAATCCTATGCCATTATTCACACTTGGGGTTGCGACTAATACAAAACTCGACGTAAAGTGCCAATATCGGCTTTGTAATCTCGGGGTGTGTCGTAAGACCACACCCACCACACATTAGGGAATTTGGACCATAAATGCGTTAGTATTAAGGAGTGTTCGACGACTCCCCAGATTCTCTTCTCTCTCTCTCTTTCCTTTCTCTTTCAACTCCCCTTTTGCCCCCCTTTGCACGCGCTGCTCTTCACCTAATTGGTTTGTAGAATAGAATACTGCCGTCTTGGAATAGACTCAATAATACAAGTTCCTTTTCATTTCCAATATGGTTTTCTGCATATGAGAAGAGAGAGTCCATAAAAGGCACCCAATGTGATTTGCGATCGTGGTACGCATTGCCAATATCCCCCTTCTCATTTTTTTTCCTTTGCTCACATCCCTCGAGGAGTGTCACGTGAGCAGGTGGCGCGTTCTTAGAAGGGCCGTAACGACCCACCAAACCACTGTATAAGAGAGATATTAACGGCAATGTGTGGGGGGGCAATCTGGTTGACCACTACTCACACATTTGCAGCTGTACGCTTTCTCTGGCACTCTCTCATTCTCTCGAGGCCACA
>JAQGAS010000180.1:0-82103 GCA_034686365.1 Pachymerium ferrugineum | reverse complement strand
TACTAAATTTCACCCTTACCTCTTGTAATACCGTTGTTTTTTCTAAATTATGGAAAGGATTTCCAGACGCACCTAAACCCAAATAAAATTTCTTGTTTAAAACTTTTTTCGTTCCTTTCATGGTTTCTCAAAAAAGAAATAGACTGCGGGAAGATAGCATAAATATCTGGTGTACTTGTGATGTCAAAGAAATTCTCGTTCGTGGTTTAAAACTTAGCTAGTAGTAAGCTCTTTACATATATTTACTAACTACCACAACAGTTCATCGCAGTGGCAATACTGGATTTGTATAAAGCGGAGATTGGTTGCCAATATGATGAAATAATGAAATAATATTAACACCTACCGTCTTCTTCATCTTTTTTATCTCGTTTTAATACATGCATTCTTATTTTCTATTAATTGTTGTAAAATATGAACGAAGTCAAAACAACTCAACCGGCCACGTCACAGTTAAGCATTCGGTCAGCAGCGTCACGTGGTGACAGAATTCGTGTGGATTGTTATGGAAATCCACTTGTATCAATATGTTGCACAAGATCATAACCACATGTCTACACTTTTTGCTTTAGCAAATAACTCTTTATTGCATTTAGAAGAAAGAAGAGCATTTCCAAACTTTTAGTTAAAAGAAATTCGATTTATTTGAAAATAAAATTTCATGTCAAAGATATATAAACTTTACTCTATATAAATTCAATTCGAATTTTTCTCTAGCTAACTTACCGTCAGAGAAATTAGACGTTTCACAGAAATTCCAATTTTCCTTCAGAGAAGAAAGACGCGTAAATTGAATTTTCCACAAAAATGATTAAAATTTTCCTGAAGGAAAATTGTAATTACTCTGATGGTTATAAATTCTAATTTCTCTAAAAGTAAATTCGAATGTAAATATAATTGAAGCAGCACAACATTTACGACACTGATATACATCGTAATAAATACTTTAGTGTCACTTGAGGTTTTTATACAACTTGGTATTTTTTACAGCAAAGTTAAAATTATAAAACAATTTATTAAACTCATATAAGTTTTGATGTGAATACAAAAATATTTAAGTTTAATTACCACACAAGCTTTATAGTAATAATTTATACAAGAGGATAACTAGCTGAAGATGCAATTCCACAATTGTTATTACTGTTGCGTGCCATTCTTATATATCCTTCTTCTCCCCAACCTGGGCCCCAACTGCAAAAAAAAAATTATAATTACATACCTAAAAAGCCTAGTTCAGCCACTACATCGCAGATCGTTATGATGTGGGCTCCCATTCCACAAGTTTTTTTTTAAATTTTATCTTTGTAATTAATAATTATTATCGTAAAAACTAATTTTAATTCATGTAGACCTGTGATTGACCAAGTTAGAATTTTGACAATTTTTGCATTAACAAAAATTTTCGTAATTAATTTAGAATAAAAGAGTAGCTATTCATGTTAAACATAATTTAGAAAATAAAAAAAATTATCTCCTAAAAAAGTAATTTGATTAAAAATAATAAACATTGCAATAGGAATTGAAATAGAGAACTGCAACATTTTGGAGCATATTACTTCAGTTTTGTTTTATTATGGGTGATTCCTAAAATTAGTTAGTTAACCATGGCAATTTAAGTCACTTCACTCGTTAAATACAAAATGTTGTTACATGGCTGCTACGCACATGTAGGATTAAACTAGTTTTCGTCCTTTGACCAATCACAGTCACAATGCAGTTAATTTAAACAAGTTTAATTTTATTTGTGGGAACACAAACAATGCCATCACCTATCATCGACATTCTTTGAGTTTCTCTAGTGGTTACCTATTTTTAACCAGCCAGTAGTCTTTTCCAGTTTGTTTGTCAGTTCCATAACCAACAGTTAGCACGCCATGATCTAATTCAGTAGAACTGCAGTCTGCTTCATAATAAATTCCTAAAAAATATCCATTTTAATAATAAAAATGTAAAAATTTATGCTCAGTTAATATCACTACATAACAAAAATTACCATGAGAGTAAAGTTGAAAGCCTTCATGACTAGCATCAATTGCGACAGATACGGGACCCACAGTAGCAACTGCTTCTTGAAGAGAAGTCTCATTGCCTTCTGGTATGTCAACAAAACCAGTAACAGTAGCGCCCACAGTCAATTTATTAAATCGACATTGTCCATCTTGACCTTCATATTGATACGACTTTTCTGTATCGATTCCACCGTTATCTCGGATGTACTTGAAAGCGTTATCCATTAGTCCTCCATTGCAACCTTGATTTTGGTAACTTGAAGAACAATCGACTAAATTTTGCTCACTTAAGGATACTAATTGTCCAGTTTTTTTGAAATGCTGGCCTTCCAATGATCCAGTCTGTAGTTAAAAAGAGTGAATTATTAATAAGAATTTATTATTCAAATTTATTCAATATTTCGTACCGTGCTAAAAGCCCAGCAAGAACCGCACTGTCCCTGATTCTTAACGTTAGTTACGTAACCTTCTTTTCGCCAATCTACTGACTTGGGGATGTATACATTAGCTGGACTCAAGTAAGTAGAAGTAAATTTGAAATTTTTCTCGTTCTTATAGGGTTTGCTTAAGCCTAACATTAGGCTTGAGAATTCATGTGGTAGCTGAAATGAAAATGTTGTGTTAAAATTATATTCACTGACGTACAAGTATTTCTTAAAAAAAAAAAAGTCATAAAATTTGTGCAAAAAATTTTCTGGATCCAAAGATTTTTGATTTTTAACATTGGATTCGGCAAAACTCGCACAATTTTTTTCAATAGAGATGTAACAATTCTGCAGATTCCGAATTGTTCTATTGTTCTGTGAACATTCTGCAAACTTTGTCCAGAGAGATCGGTGTAAAATAATACACAAACGTATTTGACAGGATACTAACTTTGCCCAAATTGAGATTGTCTTATTACTTACAACGTTGGAAAATGAGATCAGGTTTAGAACAATTGTTAAATAAGCAATTTTTTTTTCTAATCATGATTTTACACGCTGCAAGATCTGCTGAGCCAATGCTGCGCAACTTCCCATTACCCTTAACAGTACAGTGAAAACTTTCATTATAAACCATAAGTAAAATAGACAAAGATATCGAAGCAAAACGGGTGAATTTTATAGTTCGGTTTTTAACTGCTTTTGAATTGCTGAACAGTTCAATTTTGAGTAATGTTTACTATTTAAGTTGCTTTGTAAGTTTACATACATACATATTTTAAACTTACACTTCAAACGCGACTATAAAATAACAACTCCTAACTTACCAAATCAGCAAATTCGTTAATGGCAAGTGCATAAGTTTTAAGCCCTTTCTTGTAATAATTATTATGCCTCATAACTTTTAATTTATTTTCCATATAAATCTTTTCCCTAAATGGCTCTTCCTCTTCCGAATAGCTCTTATCTGCAACAAAATCAATGGCAATGAAATTGGAGTTATGAAATTACAAAATGTAATACTTACTATACATGGCCTTGTATGTCGCCCATTCTTCATTCGCAACTACAGCATAAAAAGCTATTGCACTGCAGACATTAAATAAACAGAGAACTTGAACCACTATTGAGAAATTCATTCGCAAATTTGCCATTCGTAATATAATCTGAAAAAAAGTAAGAAAACATTAAACGGATATATTAAGAATCGCGGTAAATATCGTTTGGGATGTGACTCATTTATCTTCTAAGAAATCTCTAGATTAGCACTCTTAAGATTAAAGAATATAAAAAATTTCCACAACCCTTTTACCAAATTTTGAAATTGTTAAAACATTCATTGTCATGTGCTAGAGAAAAATCGAGTATAATGAAATGTTAATATTTCCTTTAAATGAATCATACGCAACACAATCGACGAATTTAATCATTTTTGAAAAAAATTATTCATTTTTTTAATCACAGTTCGTCTGGGTATAATCTGATTAAAATATGATCTAAAAGTGAGCCTCCTCCCTATTTATAAAAAAGGTAAATTTGATCACCTTTAAAACTCGCCCTGGTAAAAAGGTTTGTACGTAATTCGACAAAATTTTGTATAATTTTTTCAATTTTACGCTTTTTATATTTACAAAATTTTGCAGAAAAAATTAAAATAGGGGGTAAATTAAAAAGTGGTTACTGATCACTCAAACATGATTGTTTAGTAGACGGAAATAAACACCTCAATGGCTTTATGTAGTTAAAATAGTATAAATCAAATTAAGACAGGTTTTCGGGGAATTAAACCTCTGATGGTAAGATTTGTAGATTGCATACTTACTTGCTAACTTTTAAAAAATTGCTAATTCTAAGTTAGGCAACTAGTAGTCACGTGAATTGCAAAAGCTATTTTCACAGATGTTTTTTAAGTAATCACATGGTACACAAATTCGTACAAACTAGAAAACACCTTTTTTTAAATATTCGAGGATTATTTTAGTTTGAAAATTAATGCTGAAAAAGTAAATAATTACGCTTGATTTTTAATGAAAAACCAACCAAGTGACTTTTCTATAGGGTTACTAGAAAGCAGGATCAAACGACAAAACTATGTTATTACCAATTCTTTCTATACATACCAGAATAAATGTTGAAAGTTAAGTAGTACAGGAGCAACGTTAAGCAGTATGAAGTCAAGCAATCGAATGATGATTTTTACAGCCTCTATCGCTTTTAAACAAAATGATTGCAGGATAAGTGTTAAATGAGTCAGAAATCATGTGACAATTTCACAAGCCACACTGAATCCGGAAGTTGCGAGTGGAAATAAACAAAAAGTTTGAAGTGACATCTACCGGTAGATTTATATATTGATTAAATTCATTTATTACTTGTCTGCATTGATTTAAATGTGAACTTTAAAATGACAAGATTATATCAATTGTGAACCGTTGATTCGTATGTCGGTACCATATATTTAATATTTATAAATGCATGAGGACCTCCTGTTTTTTCCAATATTTCTAGTGTTTCTTGCATTAAATCGGCTACATTCTGACGTTTTCGTTGACCGTACTCGATTCGATCTCCAAGATTACCTGTGAGAAAAATATAGTCCATTAATTGAATCATATAAGCTTGATTACAAGAAATAAACATTAAAAATACCGTATTACAAATTCGCAACACAATCCAAGATCTTGTGATTTTTAAATTATACGGTTTGATCATATTTTGATGATATACTAACCAAACAATCCGTTATAAATCATTATTCGGTTAATGATAAACCAATTCCTGATTAATGGGATTACAATGCTTGTTTATTTTTTAGGAAAAATTGTATTCTCGAGAAAAAATACTGTCTTGTTCTTGTTAACTTAACTACTTTTTTCTCTTTAGAGGTATGTTTGTAGTATAAAAAATATTGCGTTTGCCTCGTTAAAAAACATTTTTAAATTAAATCCTCGATGAAAGTCTTGGGAGCTTACCCTGATTTTATTTACAGTTAACCAATTAACCAATTTTAAAAAATAATTTATTTTAAAACTAGTTTTTAGTAGTCTTTTTCCTCAGTGTAATAAGACCAAACGATTGTGCATGAAAAATCTTTAAAATCAAGCCCATAGTAAACTCCCAGAAACTTGCAGAAATTTTGCAGAATCACTCCCTCTAGTTTTTGAATTTTAATAATAAATGATATAATTTTAGTAATAATCATTAAATTCAACTAAAGATCAGTTAAAAACTATGCGAAAAACTATGCGAAAAAATATGAGAATTATTCAGGCATGAAAGAAAAAGAAACAACCCCACAAAATCTGGTACTTACAATTTCTATCTTTGAACATTGAAAAGGTGGACAAAATCTGTCTGTAATAAGGAACCAATGCAGGTCCAACACTTGGATGACAAGTGGCCAGATCTTGTAATGTTAACAACATCGAAGCCATAGCTGCTGGTTGCTTAGAACTAAATGCCTCTGAAAAAAAAATATTTAAACATCACTTTCATAAAGAAAATTTCAGTATTTTTTTAACTCGAAATGGGTAAAGCGAGTTGACCAAGAACAGGTACCACTCGGGCTCCTCCGTGCTGTAACATGTCATGTACAGATTGGCGAGCCAAAAAATCATACGGAAACACAACTTCACTTATTCCTTCAAAAAATAAGGGTAGATAATAATAAAAATCCAATCTCTCAATTTCCACCTGTAAAAAAAAGTTGAGTCATCATATCAAAATATTTGTATAAATTATAACCTTCCATGCTAATTTCTGACATCCTGGTAAAAATTCAATTTGGATTGGGAAATCACTCTTCTTATAACTGTCGCGAAATCGCCACATGGAAGTATTTGTTTTTGGTGTCAGGTAATTCGAGTTCTTCGGTTTGCCGACCTAGAAAAAAGTAAACCTTTATAAAGTATATTTATTTGCTTTTGAACCTTACTGTCACATTGGGGAGATTAGCTTGGATAGTAAATGCGGGAACAAGACGAGTTTTAGGCTTAATTCGCTGTCTTTTTGATGACTCTAACGACATGTTGAATAATTTAGCTTATAATTTAATCATCACTTTATAATTTTGGTTATTTATTTCTGCCCATTTTTTAAACTTTTAATTTTGTTGTTTTACTATCATCGTGGCTCTCGGAATAAACCTAACTTAATCGGTTGCTATAGTGCAGATGATGTTGTATCATTATTTCGAATTTCCCGCTTAACGATGAAATTTTCTCTACTAGAGGGCGGTTGAAAATTAAAATGGTTGCTTACAGGCGAGAGAGGAACCAACTGCAATCAAGATTTTTTTAAATATTGTATTGGTATTCAATCTTATACAAGTTTTTTCGAGGGTTTTCAATAACGTTTCGTTCACGCAGGACGAATTGGGACCAACAAGTTCCCCAACAGGGTCAGCACCATGCTTTGAAAGCGATACCAATTCGGTTTGAGCTGGTATTTCGTTAAAATTGGATACTGAACGAAGGCCACTAAGGACAACGGGATAGATTGAAGTTCGTACTAAAATACCAAGCGAGATTGAAGATTTTGTTAAAGAGTAAATAAAAAAAGGTTTTAAATATACATACTGAGTTTATCTTTAGAGATTGAATTTACGTTTGAATTGTAGGAAAAACCTAGTGGTTCGAAAGTTATTTCACGTGGCCTATATGCTCCGCAAGTAATTTGAATATGCAATTGTTTGTAGTGAATTAAAGTAAGATATATACGTACTGCCCTCTTTTTGGGAAACGAATTCACTTTTGATTTAATTTTAGAACGAAGAAACGAAGGAGTATAAAGAAAAAATTAAGAAAACAAGTTTAGAGACATGTTCTGGAATAGGAAGATCAAGTTAGTTAATATTATTACGTAGCTACTCTATTCACTGTGGAGTACTATGCAATTCTTAATCCCGCCGCCTGCCAGTGAGAAGTCTTTGACAGAAAACAACGTGGGAACTGCGACGATTGTGGCCGTCAAATACATAACTTAATACCTTAGTTTTTAGGAGGTTTTAATCTTTTGTCTATGAAATAAATGCTAAATAAGGTTTTATGATGCGTTAACCTGTTAATGTTCTTTTAGAAGCAGCATTTATTTCAGTGTGATGTATATTTGTGTGTCTGATGTCTAATATTGTGTGGCTGTTGTTTATTACAATACTGTTTGAAATTTTTGAAGTCTTTATTTCACAAAACTGGCGAACATTTTTCTGAATTGGCGAATTTAATGTAAAATTTTCGTATAATTCACTATAAAAAGAAATGGAATAATTGGGTAAACTAATGGGAGTTTGGCTAATGATTGGTTAAAGCCAAATAGTGCCCTGACAACATTCGTTGAAATTTATACAAGGTCACCAACTTTACCTAATGAAAACTATCTTTTAGAACATTTTCATTAGTGGAGGAGTAGCATTAGTGCTGACAGTATTATAGAATTTCGAATCTTTATGGCGGTGCTGTGTGGGTTTGCTCTTGCGTTTTGCTGGTGGCTTAAACTTTATTCTTCTTCTTGCTTTTTTTTTTTTTTTTTTGCATTATATATAATACAATACAGCTCCTTATAATAGTAGATTTTGTTTGTTAACTGAATCTCTGAGCACGTGCACTACGCACGCGTACTTGTTAAACATTATTCTTCTCTTGCTTTTTTAAAGTCAGCATGGGTGCTATGTAGCTCTTGAAAATGGGGAGTTTTATGAGACGAATTTTAATATCTAAATTACAACTTTACTTTCACTGACATGTGGCAATTAATAGATTTTGGTAATCACACCAAAATCGAGTTCTAGACTTTTTCACCACGGTAACTCCGATTCCATCGTTTCTGTTGTGAGTAAGCCTAACATTCTAAATAGTTTCAGTTCGAACTGTAAATTAATAATTAAATCTTTAGATTAAAACAATCGTTGGAAATATGAGGAAAGTACCGCGCTTCAGCCCAAGAGTATTAAAAATATTAGTTTAAGGCTTATTCTTTTTATATTGATGACTATGACAATTTGTCATTTAGATGAAATTGTCGTCGCCAAAATCGTCGGAGCCAGATAAAACAATGGAGGTCACTACAGTAAATACATAATTTTTAAAATTATTTCATTCTCGTTAACTACAAAAAAAGGTGAAACAAACATCGAACGATGTGAACGATGAAGGTCCAAGGCGTATCAAGGCTGGCAAAGAATTGCCCACGACAATTTTTAAAACCCGATCTCCCGTAAATTTAGTATTAAGAAAATTCTAACTCATTCTTATTTAATTAAAACTTAATTTCTAGCGAGCTAAGGTGAGCCCTTACGATGAATGTTGGCCGCAAGCAACGTTGGCTGCATCCCAGTCATTGCCCAACATGGTAAGTGGTTATACAGTGAAGCTGTCACACAGCTCAAATTTGGAGCTCGTGTACAATTTTTTTTTAAAATTTATTCCAGAAACGGCTTAATTCACGCAATAAAGTTGCGGCAGACAGCAGGCGAATATCTCGATTACCCAATCTATCAAAAATTGTTGAAACGGAACAAAACTTTGTAGACAAAACTTCAGACTTTTGAACAATCGAATTCGTTTTGCAACGAGTGTTTTTTTTTTTAAGCTTTCTCAAACTTTTGGACGCCCATCGGTGGTGAAAATGAAGACATTAAAATCAGCTTTCGGTTTGCCGATTCCTCCGCCACGACTGGGCTTGCAAGCGAGCAAAGTAAATATTTTAGAATAACCGAAAATTAAAAATTTAAAAGCTAAATAAATGTTCAGAACAAATCGAAAATGAGTCATCGGCGATGGAAACAACAAGCGTTGATTTTTGTACCTTCAACGTATGCAACCGAAACCTCGTTTTGTCAAGCTAGGATCCCGCCGACCATAGTTAAAAATACTCACCGTTTAAAATTTCGTAATGGTAATAAATCTCGTAATAATATAGGTGTCTGAAAAGCCGCCTCTGAAAATCAAAAATGCATCTTACAAGACCGACACGAAAACCAAGTAAAAAATGATAATTTTTATTATAGCTCCTGGTCGGATGACTATTAAATTAGTATCATAATTTTTGGTCAAGTCAACAATCATTTTAAAGAGTAAATTGTTTAGTTGATCAATTTGATTATAAAGTAAATTTTATTTGAATCACTTTATTGCTTTATCCAAACCCATCCTTACCTGCAATCATCAATGAGGTTTATGCTCATAGTTTTAGCTAGGAAGATATAAGTTACAGGGAATTACTGTAAGACGCTTCTTATAGCTAAACATAAGCGTGACTTAATGTGACCTCTGATGCTTTACCATCTTTTTCTGTATGATGTAGGAGCTTGGTGTAAGGTACCCCTGTGGGTCGGTTTGCGATAACTCCCTCCAAGCTTTGAAAGACCTTTGTCTTGTGCAGGCTTACTAGTTTAAACAAACGTGGTTAATTGATATTGTTAATTGTTCAGAGCTAGAACCCTGCATTATTAACATTCTTCATTACATAATCTAATCTAATTATTTAGAAAGAACTAATTACATTTAATTGTCGCTGATTTACTAACTTTAATTTGTTTATTTCAGCAACAACGCAGAAAATGACAAGGTTTGAATTGAAAGAATATTTTTATGAACAAAATTTAATATCCACCTGATTTTTCTAATAAATTTTTCTTAGAGCAATCACCTTTCTCCAAAGCACAGACATTCTGTAAAAGAATTGCGACTGAAAACACTAGAAGATTTGAATGAAACCCTTGCTCAACCTAATTGGCCTACTGAAGTTGCTGTGCTTCCACTAGCAAAACCAGTTGATGAGCTTGGAAGCCTGAACTCCAAACAGTTCTAAAATCCAAACAAAACGAAATGAAAATAATGTTTGTCAGTTGCTAAAAACCTGTGTACTAAATTGCAATATTAGTTAAGCTTGTAAAAATAAATAGTTTGTATTTTTAAGATTTATTTTTTTTGTGAGGTGCTGCCGCCTAAGGAGTATCAATGAAAACCTATTTACAAAATCTAGTGTGAAAAAATTAGAAATTTAAATTCACTGCTGGAGGGAGATGTGAAAAAAAAATCAGTAGTGCGACATGTCATCAGTGCTCGTCGCTGACAGTTTGTTCGACTTTATTTAAAGCAAATTGCACCGCCAGGGTGCGAATGCGCAGTCAGTTAATCGCTGATGGCGCACCGTGGCCGCAATAAAAAGTCATAACAATCATCATCCAATCCGCTTCTTATAACGACCATTACGTTATTATAGCGAACATGCGTTGGAGTAGTGAGGGTAGACCGTAATTGCTCGCGCTGATGACACGTGTAAAAATAACCGCGGGGTTCCTGCCCGACACCCGCCCTCAATCTCCGCGTACAGCACTAGGCGGAGTTCAGAGGTGCGGAAAGACACCGATCAAATCAGAGGTGCCGTTCCTGTTGGCAACCATTATTAAAGGGTTAATGCGTCATTACGTTAGACACGGATCACAACCAATACCACTCCTCGTTCGTTTAATAATAAATTTAAAATTTTTTGTATTTTATGAGGTCATCAAGGATAAATCTCTTTCAAAATGGCTACGTGTTTTCTTTTATTTTACTATATTAAGCATTAAAGAATATTATCCCGGTCAGTGCGGACGCAATCATCAAATTTATTGATTTTACTGTAGTGGCTGCACCCGGGTTTTAGGAACTTACACTTTATTATTGCTTATTTGTTGTTTGCATTTTAAGATCTATGCAATGGTGGTTTTGTGTTAGCTGGGGCTCGTCACGCAGGCCAATATTGGGGCTCAATGTTTGATGATATTTAATTTTTCACGAATTCTAATTTCAAATAGGAACTCCAACTTTATTTTGTGAGATGCAAAAAGGTAAATGAAAGATTTTTTAGGGCCTTAAGAAGGCGTGATCCTTCTCGCGCGAGAAGAATCTATAAATCCGCTCCTGATTACGAGGTGAATACGCTTAAGGAAATCACGGGCAGGTCATTGATGAGAGGTGTTGGAATGGCGAAATATTATGTGATTTTGAAAAAGCATGTATGTGAATGCGTAATGTGCACATATGGACAGTAATAATCTATATCGGAACCAAGTACAGTGTATTAGTACAGTCAATAGTAATGAGGTTGCGCAGGGCCTTATGTTATAAGTTATGAATAAATGATCACAATCGTAACTTCATAACGTTAACAGATCCGATGAGTTATCCTCTTACGTTACAAAATAAGAACAGCCAATCAGAGAGCGAGTTACATGTGTTTGCAAACAAAAACACCCACTTTAGAAGTAACGGGAAGTGTGAATGTGAAACAATTTATCAAACAAAAAATAAACAATGTTATTACTGTATTACTATTATTATTGTTTTTCTAGTAAAATTACTATAATAGATGGAAAGTCAAGTGGATCTATTTTCTCACTTTGTTTAAAAATAGAATTTTTTTATTACACAAATAAATTAGACGCAATTTGGCTTCAAGGAGGATTTCCGAAAGCCAACAGTAGAAAAACTCATATATTTTGATAGACAAATGAAGTGTTAATGCAAACAAACTTGAAAACATTGAAGGGTAGCATGCACTTCTGGCTTGTATAATTCTCACCAATAAAAGTCGTTGAAAAAAAAAATTAAGTTTCCAAACTGTTTATCAATTTATTCTTAATCCTTTTCAATTTTCTTTCACTCAGTCTTTAGAGGATGTTTATTTTGGTTTTTTAAATGCGCAAAGAAAAAAAAAGATAGAATGGAGAATTAATGCAACGAATTGATAAATCTGAAGACGTGCTCACGCATGCATAAAACTGGCCATTCATCAACGAATATGCTTAATATATGTGATTCGGTTAAAAACGAATCTTGCCTCGTGATTAATGTTGTAAACTATTTCTTATGAAATATTAGTGAAACGAAATCTATTTCGGAGTTCGTGTTATTGATTATTGTGTAATAAATAAATTGTTATTTAGTTTTAGGTAAAATTTTTAAAGACGCATGTTTTGTTTTGTAAGCTGTTATAACTACGTCTATTTATAATTATTTGGAAATATTTTTAATGGCCAATTTGATATGTTTTTAGGGTGTTTGCTAATAAACTTTTTTTAAACATTTATTAGGTTAATAGGCAGTATTAAAATAAAATTAATTTCAAATAATTTTATTGAATTTAAAATAAGTGTTTTGAGGTTGAATGGACCTGTTTAAAGTAATTAGATAGTCTCAAATTTGGGGTTATTCCTTTTTAATTTTTCAAGTTTTTTCGTGGGTAAACATTTGAAGCAAGTGAAGCTGGAGAGTATCGTTTAACCGTTAAGTTTTAAAAAGTCATTAAAATATTTAATTAGTCCCATCTTTTCAACTAATATCTCTAACAAAAAGAAAAATACTTCTTTATTATCATTAAGAAAAATTCTCAACTTAAAAAAAAAAACTCAAGAATTAGATAAGTGTATATTTTCCAGAAAAAAAAAGTGAACATCTGCCTATAAACACATTAGAAAATATAAAAGGGCTCTTGAAGGACAAAATTTACGGTGTATACAAGCGTCTCTTGAATTCCATCACCAGAAGCTGTTGCTGTGCTGCATCAGCAACACAAGTTGACTGAAAGATATATTCGTGTTGAAAGGAGTAAAGTAGCCGGCGTTAGTCAACGCAACATCATCACTACCCACCCACACGATCATCATCCCTATTACAGGCCAAGATGAATGGAACGCCATAAAAACAGATCCGCGAAATGGGGAAGGGGAAAAGCATGAACAAATGGCGGGTCAGTTATCAAAAAAATACACACAGGGGAACTGTTAGACATAGAAAACAACGTTTCTAACAATTGACGCGTGTCTTCCCGAAAGAATTCCATAGGTCTCATGGGTTCACTTAACAACCATACCATCTAACATAAAAAAAAAACTTGCATTTCACCTGAAACAAAATACATCAATCAATGTTTGTGTCTTATTTACTTTATTTTTAACTTTTTAAACAGTTTAATAAAACTTTAACCTTGCGTACAGTATTTAAATTCAGGAGTTACAAACATTTTGCTCACTCCTATAACATAAAAGGGGTTTTGAGTTTAAACCCCCTTTTTTTTACACCTGTTTGCAACTTCAAACCTTCGCGAGGTCTATAACATTTCATTACAATTAGAAAGTCAGGTATCGCGGATGAAAAATTTCAACATGTGATGAGACTGTTCGCAAGGGAGATTCCGTTTGAAATTATTGCGAAACCAGATAATTTTTGTTAAGCTGCATAACTTTTTAAAATGAGATGTAATCCCATTTATATAATGTAATAGATGATTTAAAGAAATAAATTATCAACTGCAAACAAATGTTTTTCTTTAAAGCGTTTACTACGGGAACGAGCATAGAAAAAACGACAAGATACGTCATTACTTCGTGGAATGATTAATCGAAAAACCTTAATTTAAATTTTAGGTTAGATTAGAATGTGTCCCGTAAGTGTGGGATGAAAACTGCCGTGACAAAGGGATGGGTGACGAAATGATTAGAAACCCCAATCATGTGATGTCATAACACCACGTGCCATTATTTGCTCAGCTGGTACCATTTTACTCGAAAAAGAATTCCAAAAGCGAAGTGCTGGGGCCAAACAGGGTACTTGCCCCACCTCACCTCTGCATCCGGGCTGTTTCTGGAACCGGGACCATTCAATTTGTGTTTACAATAAGGAATCAGCGCTTATGAAGGGCGCAGATCGAAAGTGATAAGGCCGGCGCACACCACCCTACCTCATTCCCGTTCTTCCACCTTGAGTTGATTTAAGCCAGAACCCCCTGCTGATCGTGGCACGAACGTCGCCACATCCAATTACAACGCATGCCCTCGTTATAGTGACCGTATACTCCAAGCGATCGGTCATTCCCCGTATCTAAATTCACGGTGATCACTTTATCCAGAACACGGCGACATCTAGTGGTGAGTCGCAAGTTGCGACTTCCGCTCGCTTATTTTGTCCACGCGAGAGTAGATAATCGTTGACGTGGTGAAGAGGCAAGGAGCAGGTGGATGCAGCTTGTTATCTCGGTAATGGATGAAGCGAGGAATGCCTGGGGCATATGACGCATGCTAAGCCGGTTTCAATTTCACCTACCTGTGATCAAAGGTGCAGTCAGCTATAATGAAGGGTTGGCAAATAGTTAACATCCAATCTATTTCTTCTTGTCATCAAATCAATGTCTTTCTGGGTTTCTTGTCTTCTGTCTGTTGTGTTATTGTTTAATTAAGGAGATGCTAATGTAATTTCAATCCTTTTATTATATTATAAACCGATTTCTAAATCTTATATTATGAAAAGTGAGATTGTAATAAAGATTCTGCTTTTATGTGTAACATTTGGTGGTTATTTAAGTGGAACGTTATAGCTATACTGAAGAATCCGATATTTATCTGATTGACTAACAATCAATTTACCCCTGTAAATCTAGTTAAACTACCTAATACCACGTGACCGTGTTTAATCGAAACGACCTCTTGGTTGAAATCTACATCTCGAGGACTGAGATAAAAAAAAAAAAAATAAGAGTTATAAGACGACAATTTGTCAGTAGAGATTTGCAATTCATAAACAAACGTAAAACAAATGAACTTAAAACAAAAAAAATTTGAAGGTTAGAAAATGATAAAAACTGACCCGGACATTTCACAATTCCTGTCCCGTCTTGAAAAGACAGGTAATTATTTCTCATCCATGACAATTCATTATTTATTAAATGTACAACTGAAACCTTAGTACAACGACGTTTAAAACGCTAAAAGTTGGGAATCAGGGGAGAATTTTTTCATAAAACCATAAGAATTATTAATGAATTACCATTAGGCAAAACTTTTTTATTCGTTAAACTTAATAAGATAATTCTATATTAACTGTTAAATAGAAAGGTCAACTGTAAAAACAGTAAGGAGACTGCAGCGTATACATTGGATAAAAAATTTGCAGTGAAACCGTCATTCATTTTAAAATTAAATTTTAAAATTTTAAGTATAACAATTTTCTCTCAAAAAACTTGTAAAACGTAACTCAACAAATCCTTTGTGGTTTATGATTAAAAAGGAAATAAATTATACAAAAATCATAGTACAAGGTTGAATAAATGAAGACAAAGTCAATGATCAGTTTTTGTATTTTCCTTCAGCTGCATTAATTGGATTTTCTTTTTATTCTGTTGACAATGAATTGTAATTGACTGTTTCAACTCATGTAGAGAAACGAAGCGAATCTTTTTGGTAGTTTGTAACCCTAGACAAAGCAAACGGTTTCCTTCGTCGGATGAAGAGCAGCGAGGGCGAATAACGGCGCTCACAATGGCGCCCCGCGTATAATTGCCTAGCTTGTAATGAGTGCATTCATTACTCGCGTGATGAGTTCATCGCGAGCCGCACGGGGCCCTGCCGTTTTTCTTCCTTCCGCTTCACCATTTGAAACGCGGCCCTCGTTATCATTTCATAATTACATCGCTTAAATATCTGCGTAGACATTTCCATTGTCAGCATGTAATTGCTGACGTCATATTCGGGCGAGCTAAGAGATGGATGATCCGTGTCAACGACTGGACATCTCCATGCTCATCTCGGCCAAGGTCTCATCGATTCACGTGGAAATGGGGAAAAGTTTTTTAACAAGCTGCTCAGACAGATGACATCCTCCAACTTTCTTCATTATTAACATTTTCATCCTAAGTTTGTTGACGTCTACATACCTTTTTTATCTACTATTTTTTTTAAGAATAAAATTTTTTGTAGTAAAATGTTTATTTTTTGTAATTTCAAAAAGAAACATATTCAAAGTAAGTTTAGGCTAAAAATTTATTGTTTAATCGATTTTGAATAGACTTTATTACATATAAAAAAAAAAAATCATTTTTTATCGATTCTTTAATTAAATCGAAAATCAAATCGACAAAATATAGATCGATCAAAATTCAAATCGTTAATCTAATCGAAAACCGGTTTTAATCGGTTTGTAGTCAAATCAAAAATGGAATTTTTGATCATGTGGGCACGTGCATTCCAGGTTGCGTTGTGTATTCTAAAATTATTTTTGTTTGGTCAAAAAAAAATACAATTTTAAAGGCAAATTTATGCTAATTGTATTCGTTATAAATCACAGTTCAACTTGACAATGCAAATTAAAGAGGGGATTGGTTTATTTTCAACACGTTTAACAACATAAAATAAACTTTCCGAGATTCAATTGTTTCATCCGCCCTCCTGTGATTGGCATTTGCGCAATTAACCAAGCCCAAACCCCCAACAAAGGCAGTTCTACCGATAGATGGCAGCACAACCACCACAGCATCCCCCTCTCCATAGAAGGCGGGGCTGATGCCCCGGGTTGTAAACGCATGGTGTACTTTAGAAAATGCCATGCTCCAAATTATAGGTTGCTCTAACACCCATTTATCACGACAGAGGGCGCCAAATTTTCGCGCCGCTCGTGCAACTTTCCTCTGAGCTATTCTCTCCAACTCCCCCTTGCCATGGCTAGACATAGAATGTTCTCGTTCGAAGAAGCTGATTAAAAGTGGAGGCGATTGGCTCTAAGTAACGTCATTTGTACTCACAAGACGATTACTCAACTTGAACTACGAATTAAAATCGTATGTCAACGAGGTAATGACAAATGATGGTAAAGTGAACAACAAATAAACTTGAGGGGATTTTTTTTTCAGTTAAACGGAGGATAAAAAGATGTTTGAGAGATAATAATGAGTAAATGAAATGGGAAAAAATTCAAAGAGCCCGCATCAAAGAGTTCCGTTCTCCATATAAACCACATAATGAATTCTTGGGGTGAAAGTAACGCAAATAGATTCTCAATAATAAAAAGATTAATTTTTCAGGTGGAAAATATTTGGTAAAGTTGGAATAAAAAAAATAGCTTGTGTTTCAGGGTCAGTTGTTGAAACAGGAGAAATTGAAACAAGGAAAGAATTCATACATTTTTTAGGTCGGTTCACATAACATGGAAACTGCAGAGAATAAATTGTTAAAAACTGAGAAAAATTTTTTTTCTGTAGAAAACTGCTAAATTGGCAAAACGTAGCAAAAACCGCAGAACATTTTCTGCAAAGTTTAGGCCCCTATAGACTTTCGTTCCCAACACTCAAAAATTTTCGGTTACAAGTGAATATTTATCACTGTTGGAAATTGCAGAAAAACCTACACAGATATAGTAGAAAATTTTTTTAGTTTCTCAAAATTTGGAAAACTAGGCTCTAGAATATTTTTGAGAAAACGCTTAAATCTATATCAAAAAAGTATAAATTTCTACATTATTTTCAAACTTAACAAAACTCATAATAAAAAACTATTCACCCATTGGTGGACGGTTTTTTACTCGACAAAGGCACAAATTTTTTTGTCACAAAAATATTTCGAATGAAAATTGTAGTTCATAAAAAGATTTACATATGAGCTAGCCAAAAACAAGTCTACAAAATTGCCTCTACACGGAGTTAAAGAATCATTAACTCGCCAGTAATTACGACTATTAACTCGACTTTTTTTCAAAACAAATTTTAAAAAATTATATTTAAAAAAAATAAAGCTTTTTTTATATCACCCATCAATACCTATAATATTTACAAACACAAAATTAAACTCTTAAAAACTAATTAGTAAAAAATAAACGGAAATTTGTTTTATATTTTAAAATTTTTTTATGAATGCTCAATTGTTGTAAAACATTTCACGGCTGAGTTCGGCACACTAAGATTATTTCCTTTTAATGTAAAAGTAACATTCATGTTTCCACATTTTCCCGCAAGCTCAAATGGGCAAGTTATCTTTAATAAGTAAACACATGTTTTGTTAAATTGAGTGCACCTGGAAAAAAAATCATATAAACCCTTATTGTTCAAGTTAATTACGTAACATTGTTTTTAAGGCATAAGAATAGCATAATACACCAATTACAGTAAGCATTTTTAGATCAGCCGCGGTTCCTCCAATCAAATGTGCCCATCGATTTTTCGATGAGTAGGTTTATTAAATAGACTTTGTCAAGCTCCTCCCTTTGAAATACCCACCCCTTTGAAGTGGGAGAGGATTCAACACTTCTTACCTGCTTTGGAGAAATAATAATTTTAATAAACAAACATGGCAGAAATATATATGTGCATCTCACTTTTTAAACACATAATCGCGTTATAAATCGTGAGTATAATTACAGTGTAAAAGGTTTTAACAACAGGGCATAATCTTATTTCAACGTAAATTGCGAGAAATTAGTATCCGTTCTGTTATTATCTGCTTTTGCAGCTACCCACAGAAATTTTATATTAAAACAGGTTTATTTTTGGATAAACTCGGGTAATATTTCACTCCAAACAAGATTTACTTTTCAGATAAAAAAATTCTTTGAAAAGAAAAGTCATGAGACATGACGACATTCTCAAGCAACGTTAACATCTAGTTTGGTTTCGGTGGGATAAATCTTGAAAATTATTAACTCATTTGATTTAATCAAAATATGGAAGAGAAATACTTGTTTTGAGGTGTAAGTGAAAAACAGAAAATCCGGAAGCAACAAAAAAATGGAGGTGGTTTGAAGAGAGCAAGAGAATATGGCACACGGGTAACAGGATCTGCTTCCCCAATAAGCCTAAGAAAATATTTGTTCTCACTCAGGCGAGGGAGGGACGAGCACAAACGCGTTGCCATGGGGCCAACTCATTGTTGACACTCAACATTAACGTCATTGTATTCGATACACCCACTCACACACCCTCCTCATGAACGCTTAATAGCGTCAACCGAGCGAATTAATTGAGAGAAAAATCACACCATCCCCTCGAGGAACCACCTGCTTGCCATCTATTATTCAAAGGTGGTCTCCTCACTCATTTAACATCTGTTGCTATGACAACCAAAGTGTACATCTTTCAAAGGATAATGTCATGTATAACAATATTGGTCAATTTCCGCTACATTTGCTATATCCAAAGCCCCTTCAAAGGAGAAAGGGTTTGTCCGATAACAATCGATACACCATTTCCGCAACTCATAATTGCTGGTTTGTTGACACTATTATATTAATTAATAATTAGTGTTAGGTGTAAAATTCTGCATAAAGAGTACCTAGTGTTTCTGTCTGAATTGCTACAGTTGCTGTTAATGTCAGTTGTATAATCACAACTTATACTTATCTAGTCGTGTCATTTTTGATAGCTGATGATAACATGATATAGACAGAAACAATTACAGTTACATTATAGGAACTATCAAATATCACCCACAATTCACCGTAAGGTATAAACCACTCCATACCGTCGGTAAATTACTCTTGTGTTACGTCACTTGAGGTATCCTAGTAAGACTAGAAATTGCAAATGGTGCCTAGGACATTCCAAAAGATTTGACAAATAAGTAAATAATTGCGGTACTCGTAATCTGACAGACATTTAAATACACATAAAAGACTAGCCAAAATCTGTGTATCGTTTAAACGATAATAATTTATATTCCACAATAGAGAATCATATTTAATTTCACAAACTACAAAAAGATCATACATATCATAACTACCAGTGCTCTACAATAGTTGAGTATATTATCTTGCAGAGAGTTCTTACCAAGCCACCCCCGAGTCTCGTCCTGATCGACTGAATGTCTTTATGTCCAATCACATGATCGGAGCTCACATTGTCTGATCATAGACACTTTTTTGTGTGTTGGGAAAGGAACGTTAGCCTCACAAGAAAAAAAAGAAAAAAATGCTCACATTTATTCTTGTTTTTTTTTTTTTCTTTTTAATAATAATAGTAATAATAAAGTTCTTAATTATGGCAGGTCACGCGTGTTTGCACAAACAACGAACATCAAACGAACAAGACGATTTGAGTTTTTGAACATGCGCACTACAGTCTGGTCCAGTAGGCAGGACACTTTTCCCTTTTTTGGCACCCGAACAATATTCTAAAATCTACAAGAAGAAGTTGGTGTAGCATGGGATCATTTATGTGGATCCAACATGGCGCCCATCTCAATTTACAGAGATCATTTTTATGGAAAAAAAAACTATTTACATACGAACACTTAGACGTCACAGCACAAAGTCTTCATGTCCATTTTCCATGATTAATCATATGTATAGAGTTTATTTGAATTAGGAAGACGCTCTTTCTTCGTTGTTATGTGACGCCATCTCTGGCTGATTGGTCTCCATTTTCCACTTATTGAGGTGATGGGTTCCCTTTTTCTTGGGCGATGGAGGTGCACTTTGCGTTTGTTCTTCTTCTTGCTTCAGACGCTTGTGTTTAGTTCGTCGGTTTTGAAACCATACTTTCACCTACAGGATGAATAAACTTCATTAAATTCAGGTAGGCTTCAATAACAAGGGAATTAAAAATATCATTCTCAATAAGGGTTTCATTAGTTGGGTACATGTAAAAAATTCACCGATCACTGTGACATTTTATTTAGTGATCCGAATGATTTTTACATATATTCACCAAAACTCTATTTAATCCACCTCTATACACAGGGAGACCATAATGCTAGATAGCACATTGCTGTATAACGTTCATATCTAATATATAACGTATACGGCACAATTTATACCGTTACCTAAAGTTGTAGTATACACTCTCTAAAAAAGGTGTCTTATTATATATGTCCCTATTTAGCTACCTTGTAATTTAACAAATCAACATTTCCTGTACCGTAAGCATTTACCTACGTATATAGCTTGTCCACTTATGAATGGAACGTTCATTTTAAAAACTCAAAAAATACACACGGAAAGACCGCCAATCACAGGCTTGAGAAACAAACGCCAAATAATTTGAATGAAAAGTCAATTTTGGTATTCGCCATGTTTGCATTTATGGCCTGTAAACGTTAAAAAATTTTCGCTCTCGAGCTCAATCGCGAACCGAACTCGCAACCTGCGCTGCTTACTAGTCAGTAATCTCGAGCTGATAAGCGCCTCAGCCGATTAACCCACCTGGGCATGTTAAATTAATGCCGTCTTAAATGGCATATTTCAACTTAATATGTACAATAAGGTGAAACTTGTATCCCAGTAAAACTAATTACCCAATAACTTCTACCTCAAAAATTACAAAAGTCACTTTTATATTTATAGGTGCAAATAAACATCCAATAGGTGCAATCAATTAGGTAGAAATTTTCTGCAAAATTCTTTGGACGTAGGAAAGATAGATCTGCTAAAGGGTGTACAGTGCGATAGCTCAGGGTAAGGCTTTGCACCTACATTGAATGTCTATCGTTATGGAAAGATGTAACTCGCACTGAAAGCGTAATATTTAGAATAGATTTTTTTATAAAATGATTAAAAAAGTTGTAAAAATTGTAAAACTTACTTTATGCCACGAGTGCCAACTAGTGACAAGTGAGTAAATTAAAAAATGAAAGATGAAATAAGTTTCTAATGAAGCAAGCTTTAATCTCAATTTATAGGTTAATTGCCATTAGATAAACAAGATGAAGTGAGTTAGTGTTATTTTTTGTGATCATATATTTCTAGTAGCCAAGTTCATCTGTCACTGTCAAGATAGTGGTTCTAAGCCACATAAAACTGGCCAGAGCGGGACAACAACATTCAAACAAGTTCAAACAGTTTGTTTTCAAGCCCGCTTCTCAGTTCTCCCCCGCCCTCCACTGCCTAATCTATGCATCTGAAAACATCTTTCACTCGTTTGGTTCCACAAGGACTCCGTTCTTTTTGCCGGGTGTTGTCACCAGGGCGGCCTTGCATGAGCAATGGCTAACAATCTCCCTTCGAAAATCTCATAGAGCATTAGCTAAAAAAAATGCAAAAGGGAAGCGACTTTGAAAGCGACCTATTTTGAAATTTAAAAATCCGAAATGACGTCTTCAATTCAGCATAAACGGCACATACATAAAGGGGGGAGGAAAAAACTAGGGGAGGAAAGCGTTACTATGGAGACCGAACTCCCACATACGGAGTGTCCGGAAACTTGGCGCAAGCAGGAAATTTGAATTTCGTGCATTAGAAATGGAAAAGGAAAAGGGAGGGTTGTGACTTGAGAGTAGGGGGAATAAAAGCACCGATGAAAATTGCACAAATACGGCAAACAAAATTCTCCAGCCGTGGAAAGGGGTTGATCATATGTGCGAACTACCGTGTAAATTCAAGTTACAAAAGTAAATATTGGCATTACTGTTTAGTCATAACTATCATCATTGACTGAAAAAAAAATAATACTAAATGTACAAATATTAAAACATGTTTTAACGATGTTCTCTTTTTCGCCAATAGAGTTCGCACAGTCAAGGGAATAAGTAAATTTCAGCAATAAAAGAATCTTTTGTGTTTATAAGTCCACAATTACAAGAGACTCGGCGAATTACGCTTTTTATGTTATAAAATTAGAATATCAGAGTGTGAGTTTTTCATGAATAATAAAAACGACTACCAATCTGTTTTTTTCTGCTTCAGTGGCGTTGAATTTACATATCTAGAAATATTCCTTTCAAACATAGTCCACTTATTAATAATTGCAAAAATAAATAAATTTTTCAGTTCGGAATTTTCAACCGAAAATGATGACTATCATTGATGATATTATATTTCGGTCTGAAGCTGTTTTGACAGACGGCGTTAAATACTGACGCTAGGTATCAAAATAGCAACTGTGAGATAGACGTAGCAATGCAATTGTTGGGAGTCTAGTGGTCCAGCACGTGATTGGTTGACGCGCATTGAGGAAATTAATTTCGTTAAACAAAATGGCTGTCTTGACGATGAAAGCACTTCGGAATAACAAATAACAAACAACAACAATATTCCAAGCGCTAAGGATTGTGTCATTTTCCATGCTTATGGCCTCTTTAGTACCCTATGCTAAAAATTTACTTATTTTGATTAGTAGAAGCAATATAAGATTAGAAAACATAAATACACACAAAAAAGCGTTAATTAAAATTTCAGAACTTATGTATCCCAGTCAATATAACACTACTATGGAATAGCGCCATCTGATGCCGTCGCGACGAGATTTTGCCGGTTGTCGTAACTCCGCCCATTGTCATGTCCCTCTCATACTGTGCCCTTGATAATTCTAATTACAACTACTAATCAGAATTCTAATGTTATATGTTCTTAGACTTTAGATCATAATTATAACATAAAAATGACACTCAACAAAAACGCTATTCTCAATTCTTCATTTCACTTGAAAGTGCAGTGGAATTATACTGTATACTCCACTAAATGATATTGGCGCTTGTACTCATAAAAAGTCAGAACAATTAAATAACAGGTCTTCACATCCATGTAATCGGTCCAAATTGTAAATTTTGATACAGGCAAGAGAAAGAAGCCATAATTTTTTAAAGTGAAACAAACTTGAATATTCCATTCATGTAATAGTAGTAAAATAAACACATCTCATTTAAAGTGTATAAAAGTTGCAGGTGGAATTTAGACCAACCAAAACTACAATATTTTCTACATTTAGAACCCCTAATGTTTAAGACAATTCAATTTACTGTGTAGGCATGACTGATATGATGCTCGTGAGTTTTCCCATTTGAAATTTACAACTTGACAATAGCGTAGGTTTTTATTTTTATTGTCAAACACGATCCACCTGGACAGTGCAGGTGAGAGGTCGGAAAAAAATGCAAGGTGCGGCCTCTCTTAGTGTGAGGCAGTGCATCATCCCACCCTTCGTTTTATAACCAACATAAAGCACTACCTGAGTCGTGTCATTTTGAGTGGGGGTGAATTAGGACTAATCCGGCAAGTACCCAATATCACCGCTAGGGGTTTTCTCACTCATCAACATCGCCCTACTCAATGGGTGACTAGATCATTTTTCCAGTCGACAATTCACTAATAAGGAGCACCCCATTGCCACTCGCGTGTGCAACACGTTGTAGTCACGTCCGCCTGCTGTGATTCTGTCGCCGTCATGCTTTTGATGTCTGAATTTTTGGATTTTTTTTTTTCATTTTTAAATGAACGGATTGAATATTTCTCAAAGGGTGTGGATACGAAACGAAAAACGTGCGAAGATGGGGCGGAGCCGTCACCTCTCGGGCTAAATGGACGTCTCCGGTTTGTTGAGAGGACATTTTAATTATTCTACACCACACTCGAACCATCATCAGAGAATGCAGTATATTACACTTAATGATGACTGACAAGCGGCGTTGCAACGTGACCTGAGTGCAGAACGTCAGTCAAGAGAGTAACGGCAAAAATTCTCCAAAAGAAAAAAGTAGTTACATTTTCATCCGTAAATGAATTTATTGTAGTCAATAAAGAAAAATTTTTTTCCACTCTTTATATTTAATTTGCATAATCAAATAGTAAAAAAAAAAAGACGAATTTAGGTGTTTTTATATGATGCAGAAATCTTTATTTACTTCTGCGTGACGTCGCAGTCGGAAATTCAAAAGCGACCCGCATTAAATTCACATTTGTTCAACGTTTCGTTCCACTGTGTGAAATTATAAAGTATGACGTATGTTTAGATAGACATCTACTTGGGTACGTGAGATTTTTTTTTTCCTGCTTTGTTGTTTGCTAACATCTGTCTCAAAGCACAGTGGAAACCACTGGGGTTATTTCAACTAAAATTTGCATGAATTCACAAATATTTGACCGTTACTGTTTTTTTAAAAATAAAAAAACAAAAAAAAAAACGCGATTTATCCAAAATTTCCAGAAGTTCATTTTAGTTATTAAAAGTGCAAGGAAAGTCTCGGAAATGTGCAGAGAAATTTTACTAATTTTTACAACTAAATGAAATAATAGTCAAATGTTTTCCAATGCAAAATAAAGGTAAAAAAATATTTTTAAAGTTTTTTTTAAATTTTTTAAATTATTTTTCAGTAATGTAACTAGAATTTTTTCGGCATTTATTGTTTCAAAATATTATAGCTTTTTAAGCATTACACATAAACTTCAAAATGCCAAGTTGAAGTAAAGTTAATCATCTTGATATATTAGAGACTTGCTAAATTCAGTAGTAATTCAAAAAGTAATTTTAACAACCTGAAATACACGTGCAATTTCGCTTTGAAGTAGGTTTTTACCCGATTTCAGCCGTTTACGAAGTTCCCACTTCTTGAACTCAAAACACGTTTAAATGTACTAACCACAATGTTCTTCACAAATTTTAAAGCTAAACTTAAATTGTTTATTTCAAACTGTCATTTTCCCCAAGTGGAGAATTCTCAAGACTTTATACTCAGACAATCGCATATTGATTGATTGAACTTGAATGCCCAAAGTTTAATGTAATTTGAGTGTTAGAGGTACACAGATAGACAAAAATGTTCAACACCAAACGAATGGAGAGAAAAAAAATTGAAAGATGCAAATGTAATTGTGTGCAAGAGAAACCCAATTATTGTGCGGTAATTGGTAAACTTAATGTAGCACGACAACGAAACAAAGAGTCTATTACTTATTGGTTATGAGATATGCGTGAGTTTATGTTTTTTTATATTTTGTTAAAAGATGGCAATATCATAGCAACAAAAAAATTAATTATTAAAAAAATTCTTCCCCCGTTTCAACAAGGAGTGAAATGTTTTCTTTCACCCCAATAGCTGCACCGAATCTCGTATTTTTGATATGAAATTGCGAGATGTTATGAGTCGTATTTATATAGTTAAATCAAACTATAAATGCAAAAATATTGTGGGAACGAGGTGACAGTGATGTGACAGCAAAGCCACCAAGTGAGATAATGACAAAGTACGCGTCCAATACACTTGGACTCCAACCAAGTAAACCTGTGCACTAGCAGTTTAAACAATACTAAACAAGCCCCCCTCTCCACATGGTGCTCTCTTTCCCCCCAGTGTATAAATTGGAACGCAACTTCGTATATCTGTCAGAAAGAGGAATTTCAACCATTTTGTTTCAAATGTGGGATCAGTGTGGAAAATCTTAAACACACACACAAATCTTCGCTAAAGGTGTGGGGAAAAAAAGGTGGTAGTGGCAGGTTATTGCTGTAAAAAAGTATGGGGGTTCCAACTTGCGAAAGAATAGCAAAGGAATAGAGTTAAGATGTAACACATTTTCTCCTTTGCAAAAAATACGTAACATTATTACTCCTATTAATAATTTTTGGAAAATAATATTTGTTTTTTAATACACGTGCATTAACAACAAGTGTTTTAAAGTTTTCCAGTTGTAAGTTTAAAAATGTAACAAAAACGATATCAAAATTGATCATTAATAAATCATTTTTATTTATTTAAACATCAAACAAGGAATTTGCCCAGGCTGACATGCTCAATAGTTTCAAAAAGGTCAGGCGAGGGCGTTAAATCACGAATCCGTGAATAAAAGGGAAGAAAAATTATTCTTTAGTAGCAGGAAAACACGTTTGTGGATACAAAACGAGGCTATTAGTTAAAAAGTAAAAACTTTTTTCCCGATCGATCCATAAATTTGTAATAAGAAGCTCGAGATTTGTGCAACTGATTGTGGAGTAGGCATGAAAAGACTAAACGTCTGTTGCTGATTCATGGATAAGCAGTAAAAACAAACATGGCAGTGGCCTCTCTCACATTTGGTCAGATATAGGCGTGTGCGTGGATGTGATAAAGCGGCCACAAAACATGGAAACCGTTCAATTACATTTCAATTGTGGGCACCCTAGATAAATGAACACCACACTCCCACACAATCCCAAAACCATTTTCAGCCAGAGATGAGGTCAAAGAGGTTTCCACGAGGGGAGATACACCCACAAATATTACAACATACACTCTTAATAAAACCTGCACAGAAAAATTTGATCATTTTTGATGGTCATTCATTCAAGTGTTTCCATATCAGTAAACAAGTTTGTTATTGTTGAAATACCATTTTCAAATATTTGATCTATTAAATTTGTAAAATGATCAAATGTTGATCAAAGTTGAAGCTTGTAAAGTATAATTATTGTGAGACCAATTTAGAGATTAGTCTTTATGTGGTAAAAAGTTTATAAAATTATTTGATAATGACCAAAATGATACCACAAAATGATCAAATTTTTCTATAAGGGAAAAAAATTTTATTTTTATTTTGTTTTCTTATTTATTTTTTTACCTGTGTTTCGGTAAGACTGAGACTTTGTGCCAAATGTTTCCTCTCTGCCCCAACTACGTAATGATTCTTTTCAAACGCGTGTTCCAGTTTGAGTAATTGTGACGGTGAGAAGGCCGTTCGAATACGCTTGGGTTTACGAAAAGGTTGAAGTAGGAACGCAGGTGTATCCGGACCTTTATAAACAAACAAAATAAAATAGGAAAATTAGTGATAAAAGGTAATACAAAGTTATTGAAAGTTAAACAAATATTGTTGCGTAAACTACACCAATAAGTGCATTCAACGCACAAATGAACAAGTAAACAGGCCTCAATTTCTCTCATTAGACGCCCACCCTGCACTTAAATAAACCTGATACCATAAAAGAAGTATTTTTTTTCCTCGTTTTATTTACTGTTTCAAATGATGGACAATAGACTAAAATTGGTGTCGGATCAGATGTTAGCGTTTCTCCCATCCCCCACCTCGTGCTAACATTCACCGACGCAGCGTCTCCATTATCATCCCACCTGCCACTAACGCCCACGTCTCCCTCCCCCTACATCCACCTCTTCGCACGCCACGTTCACCCATCAATTTAACTGTACTAAAATCAAGTGAAATAATGATGTTGGCACACACATTTATCAAGTGTATGAAGTTACCTTTTATGCTGAATCTTTTATTGAAATATTTTATTTAACGGTATTGCGGTAAAATTTTTTTATAATTTCGGTTTTATATCGGTTTGTTTGGTTATTAAGCTTACGGCTTCAATTCGAAATTGAATTTTTTAATACAGAAAAGGTTGCTCATTGTCTGATATGAAAAATTGTCAAATAAATTGGTCGATTAAAACCATTATTATGAAATAATTATCAAATTTGCTTGATTTTATATAAAAAATGATTTTAAATGATCTTTAAACGAAGATCATGATAGTCGATGCTTTGCAACGCCAAAAACGAAAACTTGAAAAATATAGTTTACGTATTATTCACACCTATCGTCCACAGATTTTTCAGGTGCGTACTGTAAATACAAATGGGAAGGAGGCATCCATTTTCTCGCTTCAACTGGCTCTGATTGTCTTGTTCGCTACACGAGTTATTATTTCGTTTTGGTGTGGGCAACTGTTAGGACTAATATTTAAACGACTTGGCAAGCGTTAGGGGAGTTCCCATTCCAGCAAATGATTGCTTAATATGAAGGATGGGAATATTTTTTCTGAACTAAAATGCCGCCTATACGAAGAAATTACATCGGAGTAAAAAAGATGTGGTTTGTACTAAAGTAACAACATTAATTCTCCAAATCGTCAGCACTAAAATCCTTTAGGTTTCAAAACTCGGTTGATTTTGAAGAGAGGAAGTACTTAGTAGTATAAAAAATTCGAAAATCCTATTACACATACGAATATTTGCTTGATTTTCAGGACTTGAGTATCCCAACACCCACCAGTTTGTGCGATAGCACAGCGCCGTCTAGCTTTAACTCTACCTACTATTATTTCCTTTATAACGAATGATAAAAGGAAATACGATAAGAGGGGCTCGTGATAGTTTTAAAATTAATTTATAAAAGAAGTTGTACAGTTTATACTTTCAAATTTTGAAACGATATTTTCAATTTTATATTTAACCTCACATAGGTTGTTTTGATTAAGTGTCTTTGACTATTCTCTTTCTTTCGGTGAGCCGTATAGAACTATTATTTGAAAAGAGCATAAAATAATTCAATACAAAAGCATCTATATATTTATCCGTGATTCATATTATCGAGTAGAATGGGAAGAGGAAGCTATAGTGGTGCACATTCAATCTTCATTTGCATCCATGTTTGCGTGGTAGTTTGGCACTCATTACAGTAGTAAAATATTATTTATCGTTTTCGTTGGTCACCCCTTCTGATGAAGACATTAGCTCAGGGGCGCGTTCGCCCCGCCCTATTAGCCCAATCCATAGCGCCTCATCGAACGCACCAAGCTAATCAATCGACGCTTTTGGCTCGGACTTTTCTCTCTACTAATGAGCTCCAATTTGATTACATTAAGCAAATAAATTGCGCTACGTGTTATAATTTCACCTAATTGAGTCATATGTAGAAGGGAAAAGAATCAATGGGGAAAAAATATTCCCTAACGTATCACATGGATATTAACACGCAACTGATTTGATAATAAGACAAACACGGATAAAATCCAGTTGATTTAAAGCAACCCCCTGAAATGTTAAACTCACTTCACTGCGGTGCACAACACTGTATCATCCAAACATTTGTACATTCTATATTTAAACATAAAGTGAACCGGTTTCTCTTTTCATTCAACCAATTAATTTTTTTTTCTTTTAATTCATTCCTCAGAAAATTGTTGTCCTTATAAGTCTAAAAGATTTAACAGGAAGCTATGAATAAAGAGACTGCGTTAAGAATGAATTATTACTTTAACAAATTTATGAAGAGGATATAATTGTCCATTTGCATTTTATTTCTTTATATTTATTATGGATGTTTTAATAAATATTTATTTAAAATTAAATTAAAATTAAAATTTCCAATACTAACATAACGAGAAGGGGGGGGGGGGGGGGGGGGGGTGGGTTTTTAAAAATTATTCGTCTTCAACTCCCAAAAAAACAAATATGTGTGTAAGCATTTAAATTAAGCAATCCCTAAATTAATAAAATAAATAAACTAAAGTTAATTGTCACACTATTTATTAGGGTGGGGGAAAGGAAGAAGAACTAAAATTGCATCTTCTAACAATAAGTAAACACACTGTATTCAAATATGATCGCAAATGAACAAATGCGTAGAGTTAACACTTATTTCTTAATAAGCATAAACGTAAACACAATTTATTTGTAAACAGAAATAGCTCAAAAGTAACCTTTTATGTCTGTTGTGTGTATAAATTATAGGTTAAATAAAAAAATAAATCTTAAAAACAAACTTTCATACTAATCCCATTTAACTTAATAAAAAATAAAAATGATTCTAGACAACTCTTTTTTCCTCTTTTAATCGAACCGTTATAAAACAAAAAACTATACCTCGTACAAAGAAGTGATTGCGGCTGCTGAAGTGGGGAGGGGATATAAATAGCATTATCAAATTCAACATTTAATTGAACGGTCATAGGGGTTGGTTGAGACTAATTTGGTTATCGTCCACCGACACCGCAACACCCGAATCAATGACTGAGCGTATAGCTCAGATTTCACATCCAGATACATTTCACTTTAACTCCCGCTTTAATATTTACCCCCCTCCCGCAAGTCACAAATGAAAATATACCGTTCATTTCCCCCCCTCTTGTTAAGTATATAAAAATTGGAGGGTTTAATCACCAACTTATTAGCTGCCAATTTGTGGCGACACGTGCAAATGAGAGATTGTTGCATCTCTTTGGGTTCTTATCTGCAATTGCAGTTGGTTCGGCGAAAAGGATGGCAATTGGCGGAGAACAATTATGTATGTCCGCGTCGTAATCAGTGGGTAATTCGCAGCTGATTGCTAGCGAGACTCGCAGCCGAGTAATCGGACACGTCTTTTGGTGTCTTGATTGCTGCCGTGTTTTTCTCTCTCCCCGAGCGCGTACACGTTTCGCGCCTGATTACGTAATGAGTCTCGCTCCAACTCAGTTGACCGTAACGAGTCTCTCGAGTCCTGTGCGAGCATCGATTAGGAAGCGGCTTGTCATCCGAATCGGAGAGGATAAAGGCCGAATGGAAATCGTAATGGAAAGTACAACTTTTCATTTGTGAAGAGGAAAAAAAATTGAGTCATTTAGAAGTCTGTCGAAAAAAATGTTAATTGGCAAGATTTGATATCATTAGTTCCCTTAAACTAAAAAAAAATGATTATTTTTTTTTAAGTGATACATGTTTGAATTTAATATTTAAATTAAAATTAACTAAAACTTTTAATTAATGAAGATTTTATGTTCATTTTTTTATAACTAACTTGCAGATTTTACAATATTTTATTAAATTTTCGATTTATTTATTCACATTAGCTAAAACACAAATATTTATATAAGCGTTGTAAATGTACGTAACTTTCAGTATATAATTATAATGGCCAGGTGGTTTCTATTATTTTAAGTCAATTTTCAATAGTTTTGTATTGATAAGTAAATAATTGTTCGAACTAAAGAACTAGATTAAATTAAATTAAATTAGAAATCGAATTAAATTTTCTTTTGGTACTTACGGGATATATTGCTTTGCAAAAACTTTTTAAGTTTTAATTTATTTTATTTATGCAATATAATTGAACAAAAATTAACTTTAAATAAAAAAATGAAATTAAATATTTAAACAGTTTTTAAAGTTCTTTTCTTTTTGGTCCTCATTATTATTTAATTAAAACTTTTGATAAAGCTAGATAAAATCCATTTTGCGTCGAATGGCTTTCGGAGAAGCAAAACACATAAAACTTTGTGTTGTCAAAGGGCATGGACCCCTTAAAATGAATCTAACTGATCTACTATTTTTCGTGATAAAACTGAGGTCAAAGTTGAGATTTTTATAAACATACATTAACAATTTAAGTTAGCATTACATGTCAACAGAGGTCAGTTACGACAAATATAAAAACAAGAACTTGATCACATCAGCACCATCGCAACTCTATCCGAACATTGTTTCCAGCATAAATACTCGGTACAAAATCACCAGGAAAACAGAAAAAAATATCTCATTATTCATAATAAGATTTTGTATTAATACAAATACGTTCTGTTTAGTCAGCTTAGATTTTTAAAAAAAACATTATTTCCTAGTTCTACACCTCATTATAATTAAATTATCTTTTATTTAAAAAAAAAACTTACTAAAAATATATAGCGAACTATAGAGCGCTTCTTTTCAAAGATTCACTATTGAAAATGATAAAAAAAGAAATTTGCTTATCGCTTCCTGAAATACTCTCCCACGCCACAGATGGTACTCTATCAAACGGTATCGGTTATGCATCGGTATTAAATACACCTATTAGAGAGATTGTTATTTGCATCTTCGTTCTGTTGCAATTAAATTTGCGCAAGCAGACAAAGAAGCGCGTCTGCGCTGCACATTCGTTGAGTAGGGAGCTGCTGTTTTCCGTCATCAATCCACTTTTATTACGTATCATTTTTCTTTTGGTGCGTTATAAATTAAAAAGATTTATCTATATTCATTAAAAACGAGTGCAACATGCTTTCCATCATATTACAAAAGGTTGACTAATTTAAAAGCCTATCACCAACAAAACTCTTTATACTCACGCCAGCTCCAATTTCCTCTACGTTATCGAACCGAGCCATCACCATTAAGTACAAATCTTGCGCGTATCGCTTCAGATTTAAAATACTAATAAAACGTCACTTCCATGGGGAAATAAAAAAGTTTTATGTCCCGTAATTTTTTTTTAAACAATTAAAAGTTGTTTTTGCTAATTTGGGTTGTCGTTTTGCCAAAAAACCACTTTAAGATTAAGATGCTAATTTAAGGGGAATAAACACCTAGCCAATTATAAACCGTACGAATTCATTAAAAGTGGACAATGTTTTCACAAATAACTCAATGTCATAAACAAGTTTTTTGTATACTTTACACTTTTACTTATCTAATTTTCCCATGGCTTAGACTGTCTTCTTGTCCAAAATGTTTTTAAACTAAAATTACAGGTGTTAAAAACCAAATCCTTGTCATTATCAACCATCCATCAAAGCAAATTGGTTGCCCACTACATATGACCTAACAAATATCTGAATTTCTTAAAGACAAGAAACACTCGTTAAAATAAAAAATAAAAAAGTTAAAGAACCAACTGCAATCTCCTGTTCATTATAAACACCCAGCATTTAATCACAAAATTAATTTAATTACGAAACATTCCCAAGTTATTTAAAATGGCGTTAAGGTTGTTGTGACTACACCGCGTGTCCTTGACGTAATGAAGTGTTTTAATACACTAAAACTGTGCACAGAACACTCTTTTCATTCAATGAAAGTTGAATGTTTACTACAAACCTTAAAATGAAGCAATAAACATTTATTTTATAACAACATACAAAAATTAGCACCTTTTTTTTTTTACTCATAATTAATAATAGTAATAATAATAATATCAACAACCAAAATATTCTACCTTGAAATCTATGTCCGAGGAACCTTCCCTGTCTGGAGAGTAGCCATGGATAGAGAGGGTAAGAGTCTCTGTGCAGGTGTGGGCCGAGGGCACCAACGCTGCCTAGGAACACTGGAGGTAAGCCCGTGGCCGGTTGTGGCGCACAAGCCGGGAACGGCGAGCACTGAAACGGCGGCGGTGGAGCCAAACCCGGTACATACGTCGGATGATGATGATGTTCTGAGTTGGGGTAAAGCGACTTAACAGCCCCCAAAGAGTCCAGAAAACTGGCCGCCGCGGAATGAATGCCGAGTGCCATCGGGTTGACAATGTTGGAGGGCACTAACCGCGGCGACAGAGGGGAAACAGCAGGCGGCGGTGAAACGGATGAAGCCGGGGAACGGCATGTCGGTGGTGCGAGAGTTAGGCGACTCGTTTCGGACGACGAGGACGATGAACTGGGCACTGCATCACGACTTTTACTCGGTGTTGTTTCGTCCTGTGTGGGTGACGGAGTTGATTTCGGCGTATCTTTCCCGACGAGGGATTCGATGGTAAAGCCGATTTTGGGCCGGCTAGCCATTATCGGTGTTGGCGTGACGGGCATCATGCTCGTCAAAGGGATGGGGATCCACACGTGCCGGTCACCAAGTCTGTTGTGCAGCTGACTCGGGTCGGGGATGCATGTTTCGTTAGCCGAGGTGGCGGCGTCCGTCTCTCGATCCCGTTTCCCGCCTTTCACGAACAAGAGGGCGCGCACAATTAGGCCTCCACTCACCGCATCCCGATAGGCTAATTAGCACCGCCCGAGAAATGCTGATGGCGCCTAATGCTGCACTCTTATTGGTGCATCGTCTAGGGCCGACGCGTTCTCGCTCGCGCTTCTCCTCCTATTGAAAGGGAGCGCCGCCACACTGGCAGCTTCAGCGCCCTCTATTTAACGTCGTGGATAAACACCTTATGGGGAATGCACTCAAATCGATCTCGTAACATACAATAGCAGTGATAATAATAGTATTATAATAATAAATAATTATTATTATTTTAACGTAAAAAAATATGCTTTAAAGACTTAAATATATAACATCATGCAATATGTAAATTTAAATACAGTAACAAATATAATATTAAGGGTTTAGTAAATAAGTAAGTCAGAGAAAGAATAATTAAAATTGTCAAAATTAGGTGTGGTGTAAATAATAGCACGCATAACAGAAAGAGTTGCTTTTCTATTAAATATTGATTTTAATTTACCGGTTTTGAAATATTAAATAAATAAATAAAAACCGGTATTGTAAAATTGACTTTGGTATGATAAATTATTTCAATTTTTTTCCCGAGTTTCAAAATATCGTAATATGAAACTCGTTAAAATTTCAATTTATGAAAAAGAGTTGGGGTCACGAAGCATTACGATTACGAGATCGAGATTACATTTTTTTTTTAAAATGTTTTTATTTTTTATTTTTTTTCAATTTCTCTGACATGAACGAGTTTAATTTCGCGGTCTAGAGAGAGACTAGATTTCTTCTCCTATTACAAATGTGATGATAAAATAATTTCAATTAAGAAATGCTTGATTGATTATCATTTAAAATTCGATTACAACCCGCGACTAAAAATAGACTTTGTTTAATATTCAATAGGGATCACATTTACAACACGGAAAATCTAGTTAATTGAGCCGTCATTTCCCTCGTAAATAGACTTTGAACTGCAACACGCAATCACTACAGGATACTAGCAAATTAATTAGCCTTAAATATATTTCCTCAAAAAAATATCGATATAAAAAAATCGATACGTGAGTATGCGCAAAGAACGAGTGCGCATCGCCTTGACAAGTGAAAGCTCGGTGCGCTCGTTTTGGCGCTAACGAGGCATTATCACCACTTGGCAAGCCCTCTGACATCAATTAATAAAGAGGAAAACACCACGAAGGCAGCTAATAGCGAAACCCGAGACGAGAAACATCACGGCTGCGGGGACCAAATAGTTCAGTTTTTAAAATGTTGGACCCGTCTGAAAAGCGATTTGTCAATGGATTTACTGGCTTTTACCCTATTTCCTACATACACCCCCGTATCAGTTCTAGTTACAAGGGTACAGGCCAACATGAGGGGAAATTGTTTCTCGTCCCTCCTGTCTCTGTGACGCCCACGTTTTTTTCTTCCCCTCTGACGAGTCCACCTGATGTCCACTGATAATAATTAATTTATTGACTTTGCTAGAGTCAATTCCATTTTTTCCAAAAAATCCCATTTTGTTTAATCATCAAACTTTTTGGGAAGTATTTTCAACAGTGTTGTAATTTTACGTTTATCATTATACTTTATGGGGTTATCTGTTTTCCGTCTTAACGATAACTCATAATTATTCTTTCAAAGACAGTTTGTTTTACAAAACTTTCAAAAAATATGCTTAGTATTACTTTTCACTTGTAGATATCGTTTCTTATTTCCTTGACTTTATAAAAAATGTAAAAGTTACATTTTCACAAAATTATAAATTGCTTTACAAGTTTGAAAATGAAACTGATTTCTCTGATTAATTCGTGCACAACTTTATTTAAAAGTTAGAGAGAAGTATGTAATCTATTAAAATGTAAAGCACATAGGTCAGTCAGAGTGACACAAGCAAAAATGATTTTGGAAGAATACATATGTCGTGAAAGGGGGAAAGAAGTAAAAAGGAATTAGACGAATGAAATGCATCATTGCACATTTCTAGATTAAGTCAAAACATAATTTTATCTGATTTTTGATATTTTGAAAAAAGTTAATACTATAAATTTGATTTGCATTTTTTTCTTGGATCTCTAGATTACATAATAATGTCAATCTGATGGTTTCCCCTATTGAAGGGAAACCATTTCCATTTGTTAATTGGCCTTTTAAATAAGAATCAAACAGGAGGTGAAGGGAATACTCTGGAAAAGTGATGCTGGGAAAGAGGGGGTCAACAAGAAAAACAGCTGTGACTTAAAGCAAAAAAGGGGGAGGAGTGGGGTAAAGGGATTCGTGTGTGGGCTTGCAACACGACTGATTCCATCCACCCTGTTGCTAATCTCAATTAGACACTTTGAATTAAGAAAGAAATTCATTTTCAAGAAACTGTGATGCATCACCGGCTCTTGAAAAGTATAAAGTAATAGTGACTTGGTGACGTGACGTCATAACTCTGAACTACGAGATTTAAATATAAAAACATATATTAAAGTCTTATTTCTCATAATTGCACCAGAAATATTTTTGTACATCTCAAAAATTAGGTTAAAGAACCATATGGTTATCACAATTACTTATACCATAATAAACTCAACAATAAAAATTTTCTATACTAACTTATCTACAGTATCACTCTATGAAAACTTTTCCACAGGGGTCCCCAGGTTCAAATTTCAAACTAAAACCCCCACATAATTATTGTGCATGTCACCTGTCCCATGAGAGAAAAATTTTTTCTCCTGCATTTCGATGCAACAGTGTCGTTTTTATCACAGACGTCGATCGGTTCACAGACAAGGACGGGCCCGAGGGAACGGACCGTTGATTGACGCTCGCATCTGATAGGCAAACACGGGAGCAGCGTGCGACACGAGACCACCGGCCGAGTCTAACTGGACTACGACTACAAAAGAGCAAAATCCCAACGCTGCAGTGTGGTTTTCGTAGACGTCAAAACTTTTACCAAAATCTTGCCACCCCTCTTGGAAAAGCCTCCCCCAACTTCTGTGGTTGCTACTTATGTCAGGTGAACAATAGAGAAAAAGGAGGGTGGAAGAAATAGTTTTGAGATGTGCAGGATCAATTTTTCTGTGACAAGGAGACATTGGACCACACCCAAAATAACAGCCATAAAGAGAGCGGTCATGTAAATTAGTCGAGATAAAAATTAATGAGAAGACAGGGGGATTAGTTGAAGTATATAGAACAGATAGACTAAAAAATTTTTTTTTTTTGAAAAAAATCGGTAGAAAATAGTTTGAGGAACTATTTGTAAATGAACTTCCTTTACACACGACAAGTGAAATCGCTCACACGTAATTATAGCTTGCCGCATGGGGTGCGTGGAAAAGGTAAAATTTTTCCTACGCCCAAACTGGCATCCTGTAGGGTGATGGACAGGGTAGTGATGGACAAGGTTTAATTTGTTTTAACTCGCAAAAACATGCTTGTTAAGTGAATTAACAGTTACCGACAAATTATATTTTTCATTTCATAAATCTTAATCAATTAAAAGTAATAAAAAAATTAATTTATATCTTTGTCTAATAATTTATAACATGTAAGTGTAAATCAACTGCAGCTGCTTGAAGTTGCAATTTTTTTTTACTTTTGTATTTTGTACTTATGTTCTTCTCATCTGCTGTCATTTGTTAAATTGACTTTTGGTTGTAGCTTAAACAGTTATGATAAGGTAGCAAGACCAAATTGGACACAAAATAAGAAATATCCCAACCAACATTTGCATGATGATTCATTTTGGGGGATTCAAAAATACTAATCGAATGTTCCATAAAATATCCTTGCGAGCACTCCGTATCGTAGTCTATGCAATTCATGCATTATAGTTCATGATCTAGGCTCGCAATACGGATACGCATACAACAATTTGACAATCGCCGCTTTGGTGGTGATTCGAACGAATATCTCAGTTGAAAATGTTCCTGCCTTTAAGATTAATCTAACCGGTGGGTTATGATTTGAGGTATCACGCAAGATTGTTAAAATAACGACGAGTAGCTCTATATGAAAACAAATACAAATATCCAACAACGATTACGCAAGCATCGGAAAATCTAGTTATGGAAAATTTGCGTTGATTCACAAGGTTTTTATACTGTGTTGAGACTGTACAGAGCTCGAAAGAGAGCTTTGCGAAGTATGGGCCATCCTATTTGCGAAGTGCGTTTGCAAGAGTCGCGTGATATAATATTTTCGCAGATAAAACGTCACAGCTATAAATACACTTTTATTCTAAAGTTTGTTTGTTTCATGTTAACTAACAATTTGCCATTGAAGAATGAGATTTATAAAATTTGTTTAAAATATTAATTTGTCAGCAATAAGTAAATCTTTTTAATATTTAAAACGGTACTAGAAATCATATTTTCTATTTACTTGTTTAATATTATTAAATTTTTAAAGCAGGGGTCACTTACGCTTTAATTACTCCTACCTAATACCGAATTTTGACGGCTTTTTTTTTCAGAGTAAATTAAGACTTCTGGTCTCCTCACATTGCCGTTTAAAAAATTTAAAACACAATTTCCAAAACAAGTTTAACCTTTACAAATAGATAGACATTAAGTAAATTAATTTCTTTGCAGTGTACAAGGTATTTTGAAGACAAAAAAATAATATACCGGGTGTTAGTTTAATGTTTGGTCTCGGTTGTCACTCGGAGTCGATTTGAGTTGTTTTCCCTTTGCCCTTTCCACTTTTAGTGTTTGCTCAGGCGCCATCGAGCTCCTGAAAAGAAAGGGGGCGGGAAGTCGTCGGTGCAAGAGTGGGATGTGGAGAGACTATGTTCCACGGTTCGACCCCGCTGTTTACGTTGGCCGCGTTCGGATGGAAAACTCGCTTTGAGCCCAATTCGATCATAAAACGGACAACCCCTAGGTCCATGAGTCCAGATGTTATTGTGGGGGATTAGATGGAGCTAGAAATGCTACCCAACCCCAAAACTCACCCCATGTTTTTATTTAATTAACACCAACGGTGCAAGATTATTACCGGTGTGAAAATCTTAGCTACGTTTTTCAAGCCAGCTGTTTAGTATAATCAATTATTAGCCCATCAAAATATATAAAACCTACTGGAAATGGACGAAAGGGAACTGGTGCAAGTGGTTTTTACCTCCCCCCACTAACCCCGTTTCATCAACGACAACCACGCACGCCCCACAGGACATGGCTATCGTGGATACAATGTACACGATATAATGTGACCCCCGTCCCCCCCTCGTAGCACGAGGATTTGATGAAGTTGCTTGGGCGTTCAACTCGACACCCTTCACCTTCCCTGGAGCCCCTGTAGTCGGACGACCAAACGACAACTGTGAGCACCAGTCCAAGATGGCGATCAATGTTCAAGCATGCAGCTTGAAAAAGGTACGCTATTATTTTTTTTGGTTAAAAATCATTTGGAATTATTTGATATGGAACTACCTAGATTTAAACTAACTTGATTGACACTTCTTGATCTAAACCTTTTGAATATAAAAGTGTTCTATGCGATTTTCATGCGTACTTTTATTTAGTGTTTTGCAGTTTTCTAGTTTTTGCTTATGGTAATTTTTTTGTCCTTTTTGACATCGATTATTTTATTGTATTAATTTTATAAAAATTTTTAATATTATATTTTTTATAACTAACACTGCGATTTATAATGAAAAAACTGTCGTATAATTAAAAAAAACTGTCAATTTTATTAAAAACTTATTGTAAATCAGCAGTTTTTTTGGACTTTTGGGATTTGCTTTTAAACCCAACAGAAATATATTTTAGTGTTTGTAAAGGTTTTATTTTTTTACCATAATAATTTAATTAATGGAGTTGTTTGCAATCTCTGCATTTTATAGTTTAAATATTTGCAGTTTAGTGTGGAAGAAAAACCTTTAATTCATTTATTGCAGATTTTTATTGCAATTTTTGGCTATAATTTTACTATACTTTTAACTATAATTTTTCTGTTCTTTTAGCTGTAATATTTTTTCATAAAAAAATTTGCACCTGGAATTTTCAGAAACAAATCCCTGTATTCTCTACAAAAATTTTTTTGGATCATTTTGCAATCGGTTTTGACACATCATAATTTTTTTCACCATTTTTAGTCATTGGGGATCTGCACTGATCAACTGATTTGATCAGTGTTTTATCATTACTATAAATGACTGAAAAAGTGATCACTTGATCATATTTTAGCCATTTGATCAGGAGATAATAAGAAATAATTACAAAATGACCAAAAAATGATCAAATTTTTTTTGCATAAAAAATAAATCTACAATTTTAAAGTAGTTTTATTTTGCAATTTTCTGCAGTTTTCTGCCTAAGTTTTATTAGATTAAAGTTTTATGGAGTGGCATGTTTTTATTACAATTAATAAATTTTTCCCCCGCTGGAAAAATGTCAAAATTAATTTCCACCCAAACCGTATAATTAAGAACGACCGTAAACACAGTTACAAGGTGTTCCAGACATGTCTCCCCATGTTAGGGGAGGAGCAGCAGCCACAATGCTGAACGTGTAAATTAACGTCAACCCTTGTGAATCGTATCTAGCTGGTCGATCGGTGCTCGATGACGGTTTTGTCCGCGTCTTTAAGCTTGATAAAGACCTCGATACAGTCTCGACAGCTGCCGTACTGCACGGCTTGATTTGTACAAAAGAAAACCTATAGAATATTCATTGTCGTGCAGTTTTTTCTAACCTGTCGTGAATAGAAAAAAAATTTAATATTTGAAACTTAAATTAGAAGTATGAATCAGTTACCTTTTTATGGTGATTTTTCTCACAGTCAAGGTAAAACGTGAATCAGAACGACATCTACAGACATCACGTTCCAGGTTTATGTTAACTGTCTTATATGTGACGCACAAAAGGGAAAGGATACGCCCGGAGGACGACCGGTTCAAATTAATTATTTATCTTACTCTTGCCGCGTTTTCTTGTCACTTGTAATTCGTTTCACCGGTGTTCGACTTAATCTCACCCCCCAAGATGGTTGTCTGTTTTTTCATCGTTAAAAAAAATACGTGTTGTGCAAACTTATTCCAGCAAAGATGCCACCAATTTAACACACACCCATCAAGAAAATAAATTGATTATCCCCTAACTCGACGGGTTAAATACAAAAGATAATATTTTCTCTTTCTCCTAGACTATAGGCTTTATCTAATTAACTAAAGGGGATCCATAGTGTATCATTTGTGATCAGGAATTTGAAAAATTCAACACAAAAGAAAGAGGTTTATTAATTGCCATTATAAACAAACAATTTGCTGAAATTGTTGGCAAGCTGAGAGTCAATAATTAGACTATTGAGCAAAATTAAGCAATTACAACCAAAGGCAACATGGTAAGTTCATTTAGTGCACGTGCAAAGTCGCACCAGCTGCCTCCTCCGATTTCCTCCCGGGCATCGATTGTGTAATTCGATGGTGGGTTTAACGTTAACAGCTTAAGACAAATTGCACTTTACACCCTCCATCTACAAGAAAATTGACCACAATATATTTTTTTCCATAATACCCTATCACCTAAAAAAGATTTACCCTTCTATTTTTGACTTTGTCATTGATCCCCATGTCATCAAGTCACAAACTAAAAGGGTTAGAATGCAGGATACCGTGTTTGATCGGATCAGGCCCACACACAGCCCCCAAAACAAGAATAAGCCGCAACTTCCTGCCGCCAATCGGTCACCAATCTCATCCTTTTGTGGTCAAGTGGACACGGCGACCCCATCGGGGGGAAGAGATGGGATGGGGGAAGAGGACAGATGACCAGACCATTGACTGCACTGACCCTTACCAACGCCCCAAACCCCTCTTAAATTTCTGCAAATTCCAAAAAGGGAAAAAACAACAGATTTTCTTCACTTTCTTATCCAACTTGCCCCAAAGGATTGCAACACGCATGCTCAGTTGAATCTTATGGGGCACTTTAACTAGCCCCTTTGGTCTTACAGAAGAAACGACTTTACTTTCTGGTTCTAAGGTGGCCAAATAGTTGCTCTCTTAGGGACTCGAGAAGAAAGGTCGAGGGAGAGGGGATGTGTTAGGGTAGCTTTTGGATACCAACCGAGTGATGTATTAAGGGTGGGTCTCGAGTTCAGGTCCAACCCTCTGACTGCCCAGTCGTAGCCTGTGGCGTGCTGGAACGCAAGAAGAATGACCGGTGACCGATAATTAGAGATGGTCAACGTCATTCCAGTGTTTGGTAATTCACTCAAAGTACCACCAGTTTGGGTTTTTAGGGGAAATTCACTTGGCAGTTGAACAACATCTGTGAAAACCATATTGGGTGAAGTATTTATTGCTGAGAAAAACAATTCTCTAATGACGGCAATCACAGTTTTTTTTACTAATTGCATTTACTCTAAAGCATAGTGTTCAATTTTTAAAAATAATAAATCTTTGTACTATATATTTTTTAATTTCACTTTCCACTATCATATAAAAATTATGTTATAAATATAACCCTAATGAATTTGGCGTCTGCTTTGTAATTAGCTACCTTGAGTTTAAACAATGTGATATCCTGTGAATGCAATTTATTTTCATATTTAAACAAAATTGCGATGGAGGAAATAAGTAGGCCGGTGGAGACACTGTGAAGTGTGACAATGGTTGTCGAGACTCATCACAGGTGACGACTTAACGAGCTCACCAGTGTGTCTGCACACCCCGCTGGACCTCTGTATAATAAATAGTGTCCACCCAGAGAGCCCAGACAATTTTCCAACTCATACTGGCGCCTCTAGACAGACGTTTCCCTGGGGATGAATCGTCACCCGGAATCTGGTACTTGATCATCAGTGATGAACCACCTTTATTGCCTCTCTTTGACGTATTGAACTACTCCAATCTTTGATGGTATTAAACCAAATTGCTTTTCTTCTTTTTGATGGTGTTTCTTCAATAACTATTTTTATTGATGCTTTACACGTGTCTTGGATTTCATCATTTTCTCACACTTTTTCTTTTGTAGAAAATACCGTAAAATTATTTCCTCCATGAAAATGTGAACACGGATTTATAATTACTTATTTTATTGAAAAATAAAAACTTTAATTCCAACCAGTGATGACATATGACTACAGAAATTTTCAGCTTAATATGAATAAAGAAACGTAAGATTGGATAATAAATTTATTGATTCTAAAAAAATTCATAACTGAGAATCTGTTGATAAATTCTACATCATTAATTACGAACAAAAAAAATTAAAATGCACTTACCATTTATCAAACACACTGGAAACAAAGTGATGACAGCATGATCAGGATAACATTTCGTTGTCCTACTTTTTAAATTCGGTTGATATAAAATAAAATTTTGTGATTGATAGACTAGGAATTTTAAACGCTAGGTTTAGAGGAAGAAATAAAACGTACATTTTTATTCAAGTACACTAGACAAACTTGTAAAATGCGCAATAATTATGCACTGGTTATTAACAATGACCTCAACAAAGATTTTGTATTTTTTTTACCCAATTTAATGTTTAATTGCAGTTTGTGCCCCATCTGTTAAAGAGGGTCACTAGGGTGACGCGTGTTAATTACCTCGCAATTATGTCCAATCAGAGCCAGGCAAGGCAAATAGGGTTCGCATCTTGGTCATCAAAGCAATTAGGATCTTCGACCAGGTAGTAATGCCTCCACACCACTTGTTAAACCGCTAATGGCTGTTGGGAGGAGGGAACTCAATCTGGAGCCCCATGAGATCTAAACTTCAATTACCAAGGGTAGGGGAAAAAAAGTGCTACCATTGCTTTTCTCTAACATTTCATAACCCCAATTATGTGGAGAGTGAATGATGAAATTTTTATCAAAAAAAGGACTCATTTTTAAAAGTTTTTGATTAATTTTCTATTACTTACACATCAGTAAACTGACCAAATTTTGTTTATATTATATTTAATATATTAGCAATAAAATACGCAACATTAAAAATGTCAAGTGATCACTGCATTTGAGCAGACGCACGTCTAAATTAACTATAACGGCAAATTTACCGTAAATGTAAGTTAAGTACGTGTGGATAAAATTTTTTTACAAATTTTTTTTTTTGTATTTCAGATTTAAAAAAAAAATAGCGCGCGTACGAACAAATAAATAAAGCAAAAACTTTTATTCGTAAATACGAAATTTGGTTTTTCGTATATTTTGTATAACAAAATTTAAAAAATTTTAGTAAGAGGAGCCAAAAAATTGCATTACACTAACAACATTGCAACTATTGCGCTTACATTGTTACTCGTGGGCTAAAAGATCACGTGATGTAGACAATACGAGATGTATATCTTGAATATTTAAACATTTTATTCGACCCTCTAGTGGTTAACTTAAAACAGGGAACTAACTATACAGTAGTTTGGTGTTTGCACAAGTTAAAAGTGTTCATGTATTATTGTGTACGCTTAAATATTGAAATATACCACTTATGTAACGTAAAATATGAAAAAGTTTACCACTAGAAGTAGAACCTGTCATTTTGAACTCGCGGTCCTCACTACGTATTTTATTTACCCTATAGTCCTTAACAGTATATCTACAGATAAAATCAGCCTAACTATAAATGGACATTGAAGTTCCCGTAAAAATAATTAAAGTTACGATATTGAAAAAAAATTGCATATTCAAAAATTAATATTTTTCTCAATTTATGACCATAGAAGACAAAATTCTTATTTGGGCGTTGTGTGTGTGTATTTGCTCAAGGAAGCTTGCAGAAGGTCCGGTAATTATAATCTCAGTTTGATGGCAGTTAGCCAAATTTAGAAGAAGCAAGAGTGACTCATAGTGCATTTGGTTATGTTTTAACACTTTCACGAGAAGCAGCTAAATAAAAATTCTCAACATGTCCAACATTTGTCAAGCCAAAAAGGAATTTTTTACTCATTCTAAATGTAAAACTTTTTACTTACAGCAAAAATAACAAACCAAAAAAAAAAAAAAAATGTTCCAATTCAAAAAAGGAATAAGATCAAATTTAAAAAAAATAAAAAATAAATAAAAACACTAAAAACAATTTTTGAAAACAAGCCAAATAAACTAGAAGTCACTGACCAGTGCAAGAAATTAGGAACTACACTTAACAACTGAAAAAAGTCACTTCAGAATTGTCCCCCAATTTTTTTTTTTTTATTTTCTTGAAGAAAACGTTACCAAGAAAACCAACTTGTAAAAACCTATGGTTGAGACGGGTGTTTGCAGGTCTAATTTCCCGCGTGATTTATGCCCGGTCTCGCTTCCATTGCACGCAGTGTTGCCGTGACGAATTCGTCCCCCTGGTGCCACCTCGCTCGTGCTAGCGCACTACCTTCCATCCCTCTTTCTCTCCCCTCAATATCCCGTTGGAGTGGGGAGGTAGCTAACCTAGGGAGCATATCCTCTTTACGATGAATCCGTTCGCCACTTCACCATTCACGGTCTGATCCAAGCAGTACCCACATTTTCACGCTTCCCTCTGTAAATTTGATGAGTTCGGTTATGCTTTTAAGACTCGTTCTTTCATTCGATCGAACAATGAAGCGCACGATCTAGCGCCGAATCACGACCTCTCCAGTTTTTACAACCATGTGGTAAGGACATGTTGTAAAAACCTGAACGGTTACACATAGCTCTGCACAGCTTACAAATGCCTATCTCAATTTTTACCCAATTCAACTATATTTTAATGTAGAGATGTTACATCGAAATTATTAAATATGGAGTAGGCCTATTAAGATATGACTCTACGAATACGCTCGCTTGTTATTTTAGTAGTTGTAAATTGACAAGAATAAATATAAACACATTAATGGGGACTGCCTAGTTTTCGACTATAACTGCAGGGCTGTTTATTTTTGCATTACGCCGAAATAATTTTCATGAGCAAAATTTACATAATCAAAATGCATGAATTTTTATTTTGAGAAAAGTTTTAAAAGAAATATTGAGTAAAATTTTTCTGGCACAGCGAACCGGAAATGCATGTAAATCTCGCTCGAAATATTATATATAGTTAAAGTGTTGAATTTACTTTGTGCACGCACAATAAAATATTGAAGATCATAAAATCTCGTATTTTAATCGAACAGCAAGCACGACCCTCTATAAACGCATCCATTTTCATTATTCGAAGGGTTTTAGAGCGCCACTTTGATTTGAGTTTCATGTGACATAATGAAAACCATCTCGGTGCAATAAGAGCGCGCTCCTTTCACATCGTATTAACTCGTAGCGTAGAAACGCGAGGGCACGATGCACATTGTGCACGCGGGACCAATGGCAGACCCCCGTTGCTCCATCCGATTAAGTATGTAACGAAGGGGGAGTGGAGATGAGGCAAATATAACATCGTCATGGTGACAAAACAGAAAAAAAAAGCTAGCGGGAGAGAGGAACACGTCGCATTAAGCACGGGGTTCCAACGACCGGGGTAATGACGCCCCAATAAAAATGAGTTTGATGATGGGAGGCAATTGGCTTGCTCCTAAACTCGCCCCCGCAATCCCCCCATCCCTTTTTTTTCTATCCTTCCCTTCCTCAGTAATCACAGCAAACGATGTCTCCCAAAGAGAAAAGAAGCCATTACGGCGTCGATCGAAGTCGGTGCGAGGAAACGAGCAAATGTAAAAGAGGAAAATGAACATCATCAATTAATGAAATCAAAAGAAAAAACGGACGTTAAATTATAGGGTTACATGCAGGAAAAAATGAATGAGGACGCTATTTTCTGCTTCGTCTGTTTGAATGAAAAAAAAGTACGTAATGAAGAAAAAAAAAAAAACCGCCACCAGAGGGAGTGAAAAAATCCAAAATGTCGTCTTTGTTTTCCTTATGGTTAATGTTACATCTTGGAAAAAATGATTAATTTTATAGTTTTTTATAGTGTTCAAAGATTATTATTGTTGAATATAATGATTGTTTAATCAAAAATGTTGATATATTATTCTGAGAATTTTAGCTGCTTCTCGGAGCATGAGAGCATCACTAGGGATTCGGTTGAGAGGTTTTCAGTCTTTGTCGCGATCAATTCAGTTGTCGGCCCTTTGGAAAAGGGCCAAGGCGCGCGTTTGTCCGAGTTTGTCATTAAAATATGGCAGCGCTGTAATCGACTTTAATAACTCCGACTTCCGTTTCCGGACTTCCCTCGACGAGTGAAATGTCATAGTCGTCGAGGAAACGACACCCCGTCGTCGGAAACCGGGCGAAGTTGCTATGGATACGAATTTCTCAAGTCAAAAAAAAAAAAAAAAAAAGAGGGTCGGACGTCATGATTTTCGCGTGGAAAGAGGAGTAAAAATTGAGCAAAAAGAATTTTTTTTCATGTTAGTAGGTATTGTTGAAGTGTCATTTGCGTAGCTCATTGAAGCGCACGAGTGACAGCGTTTCAAAGATTTCTTTTTTGTAACCGCGTCCTTTGGGTCGTGCACGCTGCAAATTAGTTAATGTGGCGTAACGAGTCGATGGCGCGGTGGCTGGTGGGATTCTAGGGGTGGCAGCTGTCGCCAGAGGGGGAGAAGAAGGAGGAGGGCCATTTTGGGTCCATTGAACACTTCATCGTTTCACCATTAGAGGAATCGGAGTGGGAGGGTCAGTCTAGAGGGAGAATTTCGACAAAAGAAAAGCTCGTTTATCGTTTCAGTTTCGATGTTGCATCGTCAGCCATTTTGGATTTTGACATACAAAAAAAAAAAGAGATCCACCCCTGTGGTGTCAGAACGACCCTACTTCTTTTCTGATGAATGGAGAAAAGGATTGAGGTGCGCGTCTCTCAATGGACCCACACCGTGTGACGTCGTCGCCAGGGGGGCGCGCGCCAAGCACCGCAACCAGGTGACCGGCGCACACCGACTATGAAAAATGAACTGCTTCAAGTCTTCATTAGGCTACATTGTGGTGCCAACTAGAAGCTTCCCTTCCCCTCCGACCAAATTTACCCCAACATACAAAACCCTCCCTCTCCCAACAGGTCACTCAAAATGCCTTTACGACAGGAAAATAAGGCCGCTAACTGATGGGAATCGCCTTCTCACGTAACACTCTAGCCTATTTAACTCCTATTGTGCTATTTATTATGACATCAATACTATTCTACACGCACAAATATCACTTATTACATTTTACTCTTTTCTGAGGTTATCACTTTAAGATGGCTGGGCAGACAGCCAATAAAAATTTCATTAGAAGACTAAATGCCCTCTTATCGATTCACGACATCAACTCTTGGGATCACTTTTCATTTAAATAAAAAAGAAAAAGAAAAAAATGAACTTCGGTTAAACCAGGTTCCTGACCCTAAAAATGAATACCGTAAACATGGAAGATGATTAGATCATTTATGCGTGCATTTCGAGGGTTGCACTACTGTTATCACCTTGATTAATAAATTAACCAATTCATCGACATGAATGGAAACATTCGCAATTTATAAATGAAATGTAATTATTTCAGTTATAAGAATACATTAAATATTAAACCATTTGGGACATGGTCGAGTGTTTAGGGAATGATGGCACCCGATATAGGGTTACGCCCACCCCTCCTTGGTTTAGAATAGAAAATTGATGGCGACACCGCCATTGGTGGAGCCACCTCAATGCACCCACAACCCCTCGGGGCGATGCACCAATGGAGGGTCTTCATCATCTATAGTGGATGCGGATGACACCGGCCAGAACAATTCTATTCTTCTCTGCGGTTGCGACAATATCAGGGACAGATGGTCATCGGCCGGCAAATGACGAGACAAATTGCTTAGATTCAAAACCGATATTTTTTCAGGTGAGGCTATGTTGTTGCAATTTTATATATCAAAATTGCTGGATAATAAATCACGCTTTAACAAGTTGCCCCCTTCTTCATATCTTAAAGACATTTAGAATATTCTTTAACCTAAGCCATTTTAAAATACTGGAAATAATCTTTGACTATATAAGAAAAAAAGTGTTTTTTTTGTTTCATTGGTTTACTGAATAACAAAAACCAAACATAGTCCGCACTTAATGAGGTTATACGGATCAACCTCATCACCAGTTGTGTTGTAATTTTACATTTTATTTATATGGCGATAAAATTGAAGCTTACCTGCACTGATGACTATTTACTATAGAGTCAAACTGCATGAGAAAAAATTTCAAGTTTTTTTAACATGACCGGAAATGCCATTTAATGTCTCCACCACCCGTGGTTACAAAAAACTCGGATATCGAATAAACGTTGTCAAGTTTAGTATAAATAAATTGCGTTGAAGACTTAATCACGATTGGGTGTTTTGCATGGACAATAGAAGGGTCTGAATTGGCGTTGGTGATCTGTTCCTTCCCCCTGTTAGCCCTCCCTTCTCAACTCCATTGCTCAATTTCCCAGCGTTCTCTACTCCACCCCTGTGCCACTGGGCCTGGGGTTCCTAATGAAGCAAATTGTCGTCGCAATAAAGATGTCACGCGGCCCTGGATGGCCGACAAATGGCCCAAAATAGGGAAGAGGTTGCGCTTCACCGGATTCTGTGTCTACAGAGCATTGAAAGGGCATTCGAGGCGATTCGTTTTGGGCCAAGCAGTCCAATTACATGCCATTTGCTGCAATAATCAGTACCTGATCCCAAGAGGTTTTTTTTTATATCCGTTTATAAATACCGGTAACATAAATGCATTACGTCATGGTTGATTGAGACGAATTTCGGCGGCAATAAAAGGAAAGCGTATGTCATTTTGTATTATTTTTTGTTGTGATAGCGGTGTGGCCAAAACCAAAAGTAAGACTAAAATTTAATATTTACACAATAATAGTGTTTTTTTTTTTTTTTTTTACTAAAATAAAATATTGTTAAAAGAAAAAAATATTCCGAAACACGGCAAGATTTGAACGTACTTGGGTTATTGAGATTTATTCAGATACGACGCATGAACTGAATAATTCTAAAAATAAAAAAAAAAGGAAGACGAAAGAATTGTGTAAAAATTTATTTTTATGACATAGTTTACCTTTTGATGTAGTAAAATGTAAAAATCATTTTGGGCATTTTCATATATATATTCATTTTTTGGCATCCACCCACATTGACACTGCAGGAGACACTCGCGTCTCCCCTGCTAGCGTTTACTGTTTCCTCCATTCGCGTCTCATTCATCATTCGCGTTCCATAAGAGTCCCGATTATTCCTCATTACCAAGTGCCATGTGACCCTTGAGGATCTCATTAGCTGCAACACAACTGTGTAAGTTTATTTGAGATGAAGAATCCGCGCAAAAAAATTGCTCGATTAAAGGTCAGTGACGATACATCATAAATTAAAACGTACAAAGAAGGCAATTCTCACACACCCACATGTTTATTAAGGAATATTTTATTCAATTCACAGTATTTCTTTGAAAAAAATTAGCGATGTGTCATTTTAAAGATTATACACATTTACCACAATGTAAATTCTTATAAACAAGAATAATTTAACAATATTTCTTATTCTGTTATTAAGATCATACACGATTTACACATAAATTTCAATTTATAAATTTTTCACCACACGCGTGAAAGCCCATAAAAGATCATATAGTTGATATATTTTTTCAAAATTTATTTACTTAGATTCCAGCTCGTATACCAGAAGGCTAGCCAGTTTTCACGCACTTTCTCGCAGGTGATTCTTGTTTAAATCATAACTTTTATTCATTAAAGCATTAAAAAAATACAAACTCAAAACTAGTAATTTAATCATCTGAATTACCAAGTGAAAATTTCATTGTGGTATGATTACTAGTGGCTATGTAGCATCGTACTGCAATCACATTTCGTCATCCCGCTTCCACCGTCTCTGAAAATATCAGGTAAAAAAAAAGCAAGTAAACGTAATCCTCTACAAATTATCTACACGGAAAACCACATGGATCCCCAAGGGTTGGAATACAGTGAATCAAGAATAATTTCATGGGTTAGAATTCTGGTATTCTTATATATTATAAAAAAAAGATTAAAATTTTTAAAAATGTTAAAAAATCAACATTTTACAAGTATTTAAAATTGCATGTAATGGTTAAGAAGGAATTTTGATTGATTGCTTGATTGATTTAATTAAGATGCGTTAAATACACAATATGGAAAATAATAAAAGAAATATAAATAGATAAAACTTGCTGACCACACCACTCACACAAATTTACATAATACACATAGTTATTTTTTGCTATCAGTTTCAACGCTTAGGAGTTTGAAAAAGGTACCCACAACCGGAAGTGCCCTTATTCTTCAATCCGAACAACATTGCAGAATGAAAAGTGTTGTACACGGGAAAGTAATTTGAATTCTAAGATGTTGAATCAACGATGCGGAATGTGCACGTGCAAAACGTCTGTCTTCACCGAAATTCCGAAATCCTCCTACGAGAGCTCTTTTCAGTGCTAAAGGGCGAACAAAAGCGTCGTCGTCATGGAGACGGCATCTGTAATTCGCTGAAACATCGTCGGACCGAAAACTTGCCTCAGTTTTCTCGCTCGATAGAATCATGCAAAATAGGCAACATTCTCACGACCATATAAAAAATATTAAAAAACTCTCAAGGGTCTCGCAGGCCAGCAGGAGGGAGGGTGATAATGGGCTTCGCTTTCGTCTCCACTATGTCACACAACGAAACTCTTCTTTTCAACGGTTTCCATAGTAACACACAATTGTGAATCGCTTGGATGCCCAGGAGATGCACAAAGCGAATATCTCTATCTGCATAAAGAAATCTCATAAAAACTCAATATCGATTAAAATAATCGACTCACCCTCTCACATAACTCACTTGACATTTTTTTTCTCTTATACTGAGATTCATAATTCACTCATTGCTACTAAATTAATTAACCCTAATGAAGATGTGCACGGTTGGGCGTGGTGGCGCCATCACGCGGCATCATCTGCTCCATGAACCTAATCAATCTCTACGATCCCGATCGAAATGTGGATAAGAATTGTATGAATAAAAAAAAACTGTCACGCAAACAAAAAAAAATTTTGACCACAAAATAGTTCTTATAATGTAATCGAAGAAAAGTTTTAAAATTGCAACGCCTTGTGAGTTCTCAATTCTCCCTTTTCCGCTCAGGAAAGGTCTTAGATGCCTGCACGAGTACACTAGCCACTCCTTTGCAAGTTGTAACGCAGGGAGGCACTCATCCATCCATCTGGCCGGTGACAAGCAATTTGTGGTCGACACAGAGCGGCCATTTATTAGACTGCTCCGTTCCGGGCAGCGCCCTCTCTTATTCACTTCGGAAAATAAATTAAACTTTTCGTTTATATCCTTTCTTAAATACGATAATAATTATTTTATTGACTAACATTGCTTAAAATAAAAAAATTTTTTAACATATATTTGGCAGGGTGAGTAGAGAAACCAGAGGTAAACGAAGTGTTAATCTGTGATGAGACATCTTTTCCCTTAAATTACATGGAGAAAATCTCATAAAACATATGGGTGGTCCATTAACGGTTATGTATCCCAGGCATACCAGATGGTACGCTATCTGGTGACCCGTTGCACCTAGCGTCGTTTGGTCACAATTTGTTTCTGTGGGAAATTAAACAACAACCCAATCTGAACTTACACCGTGTCCAACTTACAATGTTTCAGCCAATTAGACGCGATAATAAGGTAAGATTTTGTTTCTGGAAAGTTTAGTTTACAATTTTGCCGTTAGGGCGTGTTCAAAATGGCGACCGTGATTTGGGTCATTAAAACCGCGGTGATTAGAATTTAAGGTGGGAAAAAAATGGTGGGTGGTTCCATGGTACTTGACTTTCGAACTTTTAATTTAGCGAAACAATCCACGATATCGTACGATAATAGGCCGAAGGTCAGAAGGGTGTCATAAATTAATTCGTGTGCATTCAAATCAATCACGTAACCTCGACCTATCAACACAATAATGCGTGTTTATTACGTGTATGCTCGTTGGAGATTGTGTTGGCATTTTTTGAGTGGTATTTAAGTTTGATTTATGGTCTGGTTAGTGAACCAGTTTTGCTGTTGACGTCGGAAATGGTTACCACAATCTTGGGTGATATACTTGGTGTAAACTATAAGGAACATTGTAAAGTGAGTAGTCTATAGTGTTGATTGGTTTAGAGGTTAGCAACAACATTCATTTTCCACTGTTATATTTCGTTTAAACCAAGTGAGATTCGGTGGTGCAGGAAACAAATATCGCCATTTTTTTAAGTAACGAAATATTGTCTAAATATTGAAATTTGATAAGTCTGGGTAATTCCCTGACAGAGAATCTTGTTAGGAGTTCTTCAACAAGGTGATATCAGTTAAAGTAATCAAGTTTGAGTGCAAGATTTAGATGTTTATTTAATGACAAGAACAAAAAATGGTTGTTTGTTGCTAATAAAATCTGGGCTCATATACAGCAAAAAATTGTCAACCAAACAAAAATTGAACACCGTATAAATTGTGACACCTTTTTGATGGTGCAATCTTAGGGATTAACGTTGACTTAACGTAGGACATCTACACCCTTGATTTCATAGTAACTCAAGTTATAATAATTGTTAGATCATTGCACTAGAAAGTAATTTTGGCTTTTTATTATAACTAAAAGGAAAAAAAAGTTAGATGTAAAAATGTGGGCACAATAGATTTTGTGTTCGATTGCATTTCGTAATAGAAGTTGTTTGTAACTGGTTGGATTTATGTTTTCCTCTTCTTTCCTCCGATAAGTTGGAAACAACAGTGATAAAGATGTCCCTAAAGACAGCAGCGGGAGCATGTTTACATCACACATCCTGCACCCATTACTCATGACTCACACAAACAACGTTTTAACCCGCATACACACCCTTTCATGTTTGTGATGAAAGAAAAAAACATAAACAAGATAAAAAAAATGAAGAGAGAGGAAAGTAAGTTTATGGGAAGCGCCAGGGGACTTTTGCCACCGTCAAATGCAATTTCGGAAATGACGATGGACCATGCTGGAACCCATCATGCGTTTGTCACCGACCTCGACTAGAAAAGCGAATGCCCAGATTCGCTTTTCGCCCACATGAGAGGTCATTATGATGAAAGCACGCGGTTGGGCAACGAGACCCCTCGTCCAATCAGACGTGGCTCGCCTCCACCTTGCATTTCGATCACGTAGCAAAAAGCCGACAAGGGAACGCTTTCAATTCGACGACGACATATTTCTCTCTCAAAGTAGATGGAAACGCGTTCGGACCTTAAGCCCACACCCTCTAGTGGCACTCAACCACAAGATGGAATCGAAAAATAGCTTCTCATAAATCCCATATTCTGCCAGATGGACCTAACTCCCACACCTAATACAACTTGCCAATTTTCTAGGTCATTCTATCAAAAAAATTATAAACAGTTTGGACAATTTCAACCTTTACATATTTCAAATCTTAGATTGAAAATTTTAATCAATAATAAAATCTTAGGCGGCACTAAGGAACGAGGTTAATACCGATTTAGGGAAAAGTTTGACCACCATGCGCCGCTTATGAATTGTAGGACATAACCGGGCGACCCAGTTAAGCGCTTACGGCATTTACGACTAGTTTTCAACTTTCAGTTTCGCTTTTACGTACCACGAAAGTATGCATAACAAAACGGAAGTGAAAGCGCTTAACTGGGTCGCCGGTTACGTTCTGCACTTCATATGCGGCGCATAGTGGCCTGACTCGTCCCTAAATCAGGCACCAATCCAATATATAAAACTTCATAGTTTAAAATTTTAAAGAAATAAGCGTAAAAGAAGATTTAAATTCGAAAATTGGAAATCCACTCTGAAATTTGATAATTATAGTTTAAAAATTTCAACGAATTTTGTTGTTTGATTAAATCTCTTAACAGATCTCAATACTCTTATAAATTTATAATTTTAAATATTGAAATTTTGGCTAAATTATAAATTTAGAAATCAAGAAAACTGTAAAGCCTTACAAACTATAAATCCTTTTATTACTGGACTTAGAAGTGTTAATCAATATATTTGAATAATCATAGTAAACGCTCAATCTTTTAACTTTAATAAACCTTTAAAAAACTGAATAATTGTTAAATCTCATACTTTATAAAATCTATAAAGTCTCGAACGAGACGAATATTGGAGGACAAAACTAAGTTTCATTTTTCACGCATACGCCTCTTACTTTTTTTAAAATAAATTAATTAATGATTTTCTGTATGCAGACATTTTTTTTGACATTTTTGCCAAAACCAGGATATGAACGTGAAAAAAAGCAAAAGATAGTGTCGCCAACTTCTGGCTGAGAGTTGCAGTCCACACATATGATCTACTCCAGGAACAGCGTCAATCAACGCTTGCCGTATTGTTGGCATGCGCAATACGCGGCCACCAGTTGACATGATTTTCAGCTTTGCCATAAATCATATCCTAGTTTTAGCAATGACGAAAATAAAAGGAATTTAAAAATTGCAAATTTAGGGAATCCCATAAAAAGGTGAATAAATGACAATATACAACTTTTTTCATCGTTCACTTACAGTATTCGTCCCATTTGTAAGATCTTTACTTTCGATAATATTATTTTTCCACACATTTTATAAAAAAATCTCTGATTTAAAGATTTTAAAATCCAAGCACTCTACTTAAATCTTATATAACACACAGCTTTGCAAACTTTCCCTTCGAAAAAAAAAGGCAACAATAACAATAAAAATGTTTCAATAACCATAATTAGTACATTGAACTTCACAACATCATCTAACGACATTATTTACGTTACCTATAGTTTACGCATGTTAATTAATTCACACGTGATGAACGCGACCTCGTGCAGAGCATGTACCAATAGGTAATTTATAATAGCTGCTTCCTCAATAAACAAGTCAACAAGGCGCATGCGCCTAGAAATAAAAATTCATTATTATTTTCCCCTCCCTGCAAAAAGCATGAATCTCGACTTCGAAATGGCTGTAGTGCCACACCCACCAACTTTTTTTTTATCTGTAGCTGAAAAATAAATTCTTATAGCTGCAAACCATTGGATTTAGAACGTAGATAAGAGAAAAAATTCCCTCGAGTAGGCGCGTGGGTTGTCCGCACTTTAATTAAACGTTAATTAAGATAATTAATGGACATGTATTTCTGTGGGTAAAAGAAAAAAAAGATCAAATTAAAAGAAAATGATGTATATGGACATTGGTGATAATTCAAGCGGGCACAAGTAATTACTAAACACGTTCGAATAAAACGAGATGAGATTTGCTGCTTGTTGCTGTAATGAGAAACGCAACTCGCGTTCCAATTACCTTCGTGCAAACATTGGCTCCTCTAATTGCTTAATTAAACTTTAGAAAATTATGAAAACCCCACAATGAAAATATCAACAATTATAATGAGGTGAATGCTAGGCTTAATGTGTCATAAATTTAAAATATTAAATCATAACTTACATTTTTTTCTGACTATATTTGGAGCTAGAACACTGGGTTACAATTTTTTTTTCACCCACAAACGAATAACTGTCAGCGATAGAAATGCAATCTAAACACCAGATTGACATTATTAATCTTATTCAACTTCTTAATAAACCAATACTTTATCAACAGTTTTTTAGTATTTTGACAAACAAAATTAAGATTTCCAAATTAGTATAAAAGTAATTTGCGAGATCGCGTAAATCCTTTGTTATGGTTAAAACTTCGTCTTATAATTATATTTACCACTGGAAACAACTTAAACAGTTGTTCAAGGCAACATTTATAACATATAACAATTATAAGGTTGCACAGATTGAAGATGTTGTCTGATTTGATCAACTTTGATCATATAAACCAGAAATTTTGAAGCCATCACTATCAGGGAGTTTTCGCAGAGGTACTTACGAGTACGGCATCAACGTTAAAAATAATAGTAGTTCTACAAAGAGTTGCGATTGCTGTCTTATAAAATTAGATGGAAAACCCACGGATAATGTACAATAATTTATATTGTTTGAAAGAAAAGAGGAAACAAAATGTTGATGATTGAGTTTTTTAACAAAACATACGTTATGGGTGGATTGCACCAAGCTCGGTTAAAACTAAACATGGTTTAAAATGTATTGTGTCTATTGTGTACATCATAAACCGCGTTAACTTATAACTGACATTGGTGCAGTCCACCCCAAGTGTGTTTAATCACTGAGCCATTGAACAGTTTAAATTTCTACCGGTCATGTTTTAATTAATGAACCCAATACTATAGAAAGTAAGTTTAACTTCCCTTAGAAGTATTACGTATAAATTTCAGTTAACATTGACAGCATAAACTGTTTACATTGACAGTGTGATTCTACATGCAAAGGTTACTCAAATCCCAGTCACTACCTCGACCTGCAGCATTTTCTACGCTTTACTACTAACCCAATAAACCCCTAATACACTCATTACAACCATTAACCCCAACTGTCAACCCAGTAAATCTTCAATGTATACTCTGTATACCCCTTTACTCAACAATAATTCAGTGCCTATTCACATTACCATTAATATCAACTTAATACATCCACATTACAACCCATTGAACCCTGTCTATAGACTTAAACAACCCCACTACCAACCATTGCACTTCTCACTACTAACTCAATACACCCTCAATACCACCACTATCAATCCACTTAACTTTATCTACTGATCCCACTAAGCCTTCACTACCAAACCACTGTCAACCCAATATTCCGAAGATAATTGAGCCCTCACTACCAACTCTTTCTACACTCTCAACATTAACACACAACCTTTTCAGTACCAATGCAATGGCAACTCCCTACAGCAGTATCCCATTAAACCTTCACTTCACTATCACAATGATGGAAAAAAAACAATGCTTTGGATGCTGCGTGAGTTTTTTTTTTTGTTTAAAGACACCATCCATCTAAAACTATTCCATTTCAAGCAAGTAAACTCTCAATCGTGAAATCATATAAAAAATAGTGATGTATATACTTGCCAGTAAGAAAGAGTACTGTTTTGAATTTGGAAACACGTAACTTTTTTAAAGCAGAAGAGGAAAAAGCATGTAGTCAACAATGGTTCAACCACCATTCAACCACGTGTGAATAATGGTTAGCAACGTCATAAACACATAACTTTGGACTGAACGTGTCTAAATTGTGACGTCATTATAAGAATAGCTTGATCAGATGAAAAGTACACCGTTGACCAGACCAGAATTGGCTAGTCAAAATGGTTTCAAGTGAAGGGAAGCAACCATACGACATCTGGCGACAACATTTGACAAATTGAAGTAAACAAACACACGATCTGATCCTTTTTCTATATGAAATCGATGCCATCCATCGAAATTCCTTTACTATATCTTAAAGCTATCTTCTCATTCCTTTCAACCACTTTTTTAATTTATTTTGTCAGGGAAAAGTAAAAAAACTTTGAAGTGGTGCAGAAATTTGAAATTGGCGCAGCAATCTGAATGGGTGTCAGCTAAGTAGCTAAATTATTTTATTCCAAAACTTTAATCATAAATATCTCGATTATTAATTAATATTTTAGAATGTTGGATTTTATGGGCAAATCTGCAAATCTGCAGATGTGTTGATAAGTGAAGTTTGTGTAGCAGTTCTCTAACGAACTCTGAAAAAGACATCAATTATATTTTCTTAAGCTATTATTGTATAGATAACCAAAAGGCTCCTTGACGTCACCATACGTATATTATCTATGGACGTTGCATGCGAATTCACTGCGTTTTTGAAGTTTGTCACATTAATTTTAACCAACCTTGGCCAGGCGAAAACTGCACAGCTAAGACCTAACCTTGTACTTCACATGCAGTGTGAATGATGGCCATAGTTAGCCGGTATTCTTAAATAAGGCACCGAACGAACTCAATGTATGATAAAAATTAAGCACAAAAATATTTAATGATTTATTTTCCCCTTATTGATTTCCTTTTAGCTAAGCTACAAATATACTTTCAGTTAGTTCTATCTAGAATATAAGGAGGTTGATCGATGAAATTAATACTAAAGTCCCCAACAACAATAGTGGGTAAAGTAAGAGCAAGGGTATCAGTGAGAAGGGAGCAAAGTTCAACAATAGCATAGCCATGTGACGGTAAACAGCAATCAATTTTCTAAATAAATCCTTTCCCTACCGTGTTTTTCCTGTCTGGAATACCCTACCATATGTACTCCGTTCTACTGTATTTAACCGTGCGAAACTGTCCTGCAAAACCCATTGTCATCATTGGTGTAAGGCTTTAAAAAAATACCTCCTAACTCAACAAATGTAATCCCCATTGGGGTGTTTTTGTTTTTTCTTTTTCTCTGGTTTATGTACATTTGGGTAGAATAAAATTATTATTATTATCATTAATATTGAGACATACCCCTCCGATATATATTTATACTTTTAGACATTTTTCTGGATGCAACATGCAATTAGCAACATGCTCTTCGTCTCATTTCCTGCCCTGTACATGCTCTTATTTTTAAAATGTAAGGGTTGGATCAGTGTAAAAGTAAAACCAGCGCAGAAGGCAGGCAATGGACAGGAGCAAAATGTCTTCATTTCCTACCAGTATTCGGAAAAATGATTTATCAGCATCACACTAAGGGTAGATTGCATCAAGCTAAATTAAAGCAAAATATAGTACGTGTATATTTTAACTAGGTTTTGCTGTAACTGAGGTTGGTGCATTCCCACTAAATAAATAAAATGTAATTTATTTTTACCTTTTACACACCTTAAAAGGTAAATCGTCACCACAGGGAATTGTCACATTTTTTTTTTACCTTTTCCCACCTTTTATTTTTTGAGAGTGTAATTTGCTTTTGCAGCAATAATGAATACAACTCTTCAAATATTATTGAGTTTAATTCCACAATTTTGTTCATCTTTTCTGTATAATAATAAAAATTAGCAAATAAACTGCAAATTTTCTGCAGTTTTACAATATGCATCAGCTGTTTAATATACATAATTTAACACAAAATTTGTGTAAAATTTTATTTATTAATTGAAGATCAATAGAATCTCAATACAATTATCTTGGAATAAAAAAGATGTATTTAAAGTGCTGCACCCAATATCCTAATGAAATAAATAAAAAAAAAAAAAAAAAAACTTTAACAAGAGTTAACCAGACGCATCACTCCAACATTAAACTTAATTTGAACGGATGTGACAAGCCTACAGTCAATATTCCCGAAAAAACAACCATAAAAAAAATCGTACATTGTTGAAATCTTGAATCACGAATAAAATTATTCATTTAGTTTTCTTCAAGAATGTCGCAAATTCCAAATAAATTTTTTCCTGTCTTAGCCAAACGTGAGAACGAAGGTGGCGAGAGTCACTGCCTGATTCTTACTCGTGACCATAAATTTAATTTAATAGATTAATTATGGTGGAGACAACAAGATTTTGTGTAGGGAGAAAGAGAGAAAAAATGAAATAAGAATAAAAAATAAAGTTTGACAGAAGAAAATTAGAAAAAAAAAATGAAGGTTAAATAAAATTACAAGGTGAGTATCATGAATCCTACAGGAGGAATCCACTTAATTCCCTGTTGCATCCAAAGAGGAAATTGTCCCATTAATTTACATTACTTATGACTTTAATGAGTCATAATTATTGCTTGTAATGGTTTCGTGGCCACGAAGGTCTGACTGATGACCAATTGTGGCGACGACTTTTATCAAAGCTCGTTAAAATTAAAAAAATGTAATATAAAAAAAAAAAATTAAAAAATTGAATTTCAAATTTTCCCCACCATCAATCCTGTCTTGTTTTCATACCAGGAGACGCCCTTGGGTAAGTCTCAAACCGCTAATCGAGTGAGTAAAAAGGACCTAAGGGCTTGCATCAAGGGCAACTATTCATTTCTCATCTCCAAAAGTTAACGAGTACCAATCTGTCAATCACTACACCTTATCAATGTCATGTAATCATTGGTATCTAGCCGTCAGTTTAGCCGGCACTGCAACGCTAACCTTGTAATCTGCCCTGAAGCAAACTCAACGCTTTTGAGTAGTATGCCATCCGTCTACTTTCTTTTCAATAATCCTAAATGCTAACTGCAATGAGTTTTTTATTCATATAATGTTATTCAATTATTTTCAATTTGCTTCACATATTCCGCCTTTCCATTATAAGTTAATTTCAGAGTTGAAAGAAAAATGCGTTTAAAGTTTATGAAAAAAATGCATTTAGAAGTGCTGAAAAGATAAGTAGTTAGAGAATATGCAACGCAGGCTTTGTTGTACTTTTAGTGATATACATTAAATCACAAGTTTAAATTTCTAATATTAAAACCTAAGAGAGTTAGCGCAGATTGCCCTGTAGGTTGCTTATATCGAATAAATCACACATAGAATTATAAGAAGGGCCTTGCAAAAACTTTTTATTAATTCACTTCTTAAAACTAACATCTAGTTAACAATGTTAGATAATCCCACATTACGGCCCGCATATACTTGTACAACCAACACATAGGCATATTACACTAATCTTGTCGCTTATATATCTTTGCAAACAAACACCCATTTACAATGTACTTTATAAAAGTAATGCGTAATAGTCTATGTTTAAACTCAGATTACCCCATACCTAATCACACCTTAAGTTTCATGTTCATTTTTTATCTTTGACCACAAGCAAACACCCACATCGTAAATCATTCAATTCAAAAAAGTAAAAGCAGAAATAAGTTAAAACCTAAAAAAAATAACAATAACAACAGTTTCTAAAAATAAGGCGATAAAATGTGACGTCATAACTCTAGAATTTACAAATTCAATATTAAATAAACATCTCCATTAATGCAGTTTGTCATTAATCTCCTTGAAAGGTATGCCCAATAGTTGTAACCTTTGGGTCACTAAGTCTAATCTCACTGCTAATTCATGTAGGTGCGTTCCAATGCTCCGAGATAATAGCAGCATGCATTGCTGGAAAAAATATGCGGTGGCGGTGAAGCAAGCGTTGAAAAAGTAAATATGCGGGCAATCATGTCATCGGCAGGTGAGAGGCCTAACCTATCATTTCGTGGGCTGGGGTTCCAGTCATCTTCAACACAGAGGGCGCCACTTTTCCACCAACTAGGCACGAATGAAAAAAAAAAAAGATTCGTGTGGCCAGAGTTTTAACACGTCCTCGCGCCCTATGATTGATACATTAGACGGCCCGAATGCCGACCATGCCCGAGGTAAGAAGCAAACTGCACCACCAATCACCAGCTGCTGCTCAAAAACAGTTTGCGTGTTCCATTGTCAAAATGGAAAAGCCGATATAATTTTTTTTTCCTTTAAAAATATTTTTACATAAAGAAATTTTTTTTTAAAAATATTTTTGCATAAAAAACTTTCTTAAGATTGAACCCAATTAAATCTCCCGTAATAATATACAAAAAAAAAAAAAAAAAAAAAAAAACCTCTTGATGTAATCATTAAGGATTAATGGCGAGAAGACCACTGTATAAATTTGTATGCTCTTAAGAAATTCTGACTCCACCTAGTGTGGATTTTTCTTTCTATGTTGATTAATAATATATCGTTGCATTAAAAGTGTATTCTTATGAATTTTTCTTACAATTGAGGTAATTTATAAAAACCTGATAGTGCAATCCCCAGTATCATCATGGCGTACTCTCGCTCTGTGCAATCACGGTTTATATTTACATGAGTGCAATGAGTTGAGAAAAGAATTCAAATTTTAAGATTCATTTTATGAATATTTTAGGTATAACTATTTCATTTTATTCGGCGTCTTGTTTTTTTTTTTTTTTATTCAACGTTGTTTGAAATTGCATTGATAGGGTGTAACTGAACCCGATATATTACGTCAAGCATCGTGGCATCCAAAAATTAAAAATAAATATACGGTAATAAAAAACACCTCTGCATTTATACAACCATTTTTTTCAACTCTTTAAAATTTACGTAAATTATGCATTCAATGCAGACACGGTGAGCGGTCAGTTGCACGAGGCGGCGACCGCTCCATAAATATAAAGGTGTTTTTGACGAGTGCAAATTCCCCTCGATTCATGATCTGGCTTCTTTCATTTCTTAATCACCCGTAATGGGCGATCATTGAGGCTAACCTATCATTAGGCGGTCATTTTTCCTTTACAAACTGCCAACGAGCCTCACCTCCCTCTAACGACGCGCTTAGGGCTAGCAACAGATGCGTCGTTGTAGGCAGGTTTAAGCCCCTGGGATTCTACGTCCACTAATGTTATGTTACAAGCCCCATTTTTCGCTCCTCTAACGATGCCTTTCGTCTCGAAATTTCCACGTCTAATTGGCCATAACGTCTTTAACTTGTCATAACTCATTGCAAATACGGGAGATTGATAAACGAGATACTGACCAACTCAAGCGACCCTCACCAGAGGGCGAATACAAACATGGCTGCCTCCGTGTTAAGTTCAATCCTCAAGTTGATAAAGACGATTAAGTAGGTTAGCTATTTGTTTGTATCGGTATTTAATTCTTACTCGCACTCAATTTAGGGATAATGACACCGGAAATTCGTCTTAATGACCATCATTTCAGGTTAATTATCCCCAATTATGCTTGGTCATTACGATGGAAAGTAAGATGAAGCGGAAGCATCTCATAAGATTTGTTTACGTCATCTACCCCATACGTACAGTTAAAAGTGAGTTTGCGTAATTAATTTTTGTACTATACATTACGAGTTATGATTGAAAGATAAGGATAAAACAATCTGTTACTTGCGCAGAGCTCTTTTATAGTTACAGTTACCTTTACATTTTTACACTAACAACACTGTTGTTGTCGTGTTGATAGAGGTAATGTGCAAACTCACTAATAACTTGAAAACTAGAATATATATGAACTAATATTATTGGAATCTGACGTTAATTTCTCATTTCAGAATAAAATAATGCGTAATCATCACAAAATTTAATACTTGGGCCCTACATATTATCAAGCATCTTGCCAGTGAAAGCAGAAAATGCCGAGAATTTTTTTTAAAAAGTTACAACCATGATTTGTAAGTACTTGTTGTTTTAATATTTTTTAAATTACTTTTTTATATCAGGGAGGTTTAAAATTACAAAGTTTATTAAGGAACTTACACATACATAACCCCCACTCAATTTTTTTGCATTTTATTAATATGGCTTCTCAACTAATCTATCAAAATTGATTAACTTTGCTTATCAGCCTAATTATTCACTGAGAATTTTTAAATTTATTTCGAAATTATGATTTGCAATTTCACATTTTCACCTTACACATTCCTTATTTGCAGCGTAGACTTAAAAAAAAAAAACCATATCAATAAATTAAACCAAAATTTAACAAAACCACTAAATCAAGCAGAATACAAAAAACAGAGATCCAAATAAAAGAATCTCGTAACACGACACACCTACAGAAAAATAGTTGTAGAAGAATTCCCGACATCTGGTGTTGACACCGGGTGTAGCAGCTGTTAAGAATGTTACATTCCAAACATAGCTTGAGCGTAAAATGTTAATCAACACATGGGCAGAAAGGAGGTTATGTTTTTCATGTGAAATGCTTATAAAAGATACTAAATTCTTTGTGTGTTTATGGCTTGATTCTAACAATATCACAAAACATATTAATGAATGAATAATCATATCAAAGGTAAACATTGAAAATCTGTATTTTCTTTCAACCCAAGTATAACAAATGCAGATATAATGATCCATTAAAAAAATTCCACAAAATAATGTTTTGAAATTAATATTTTTTAATGGTGTGGGTTAATAATCAAAGATAATGGAAAATATAAAATTATTAGATAACATTTAATTTCGCTGTTACGTAAAAATGATTACTTAACAAGATAAAATTGAATATATTTTTGAGATTGTATCCGTCTTGCTTAATATCACATAAATCTTGAACGTGAAAAATTTTCCAGTTGTAATTGCCCACCAGGAAAGTTTATTTTTTCTTCTAACATCCTAGTCTTTAATACTTTTTCATCGCGTGTCCTTCGCTACCAATTCCCACGCTGACCGAAGAAGAAATTTATATAGAGGAAATCAGTCGGGGGGCACCAACTCTTGGAATTCCATGCGCTCCTTGTGCAGAAGGTCAGACGGGAAGACAATCGAAAGTTTAGTTAAGTATTGTTTGTTATTGTAGTGGGGGATAATGGACGATGTAAGCAATTACTAACAGTCAAAAGCACTGATTGAACTAAAATGTTAGAGCAAATTTAATACGTAGGGGACCATTTATATTTAAATGGGAGGGTCGGTATTGCTAAGATGTAAGAGAGTACCTAATACGGGAAATTTCAATTTTGAGATGTATAATTCCCTAAAGATAAACAAATTTTTAAAAATATTAATTCAATAAGGTTTTTTACATTCTGAATATTAATGTTTCCTGTCTCAGAACAGTTTACGTAAGTAAAAAACTAATTATTAAAGTAAATATATTTTTTAAAAATAACTTAAACACCAGCAAAATTTTCTAAAACGTAAAATGTATTCATTAAACCTCCAAAAAAAATAACGTACTTTAATTTCTACCTTAGCAGGGGCATTGTGTTACTCTGATTTAAAAACAAACTTTCAGCTTTCATCAAAAATTTTCTTCTAATTTTATTGCACATTCACTTTTTTCAATATAGCGATACACTTGTTAATAAATAATGAACACGATGTCAAACTTCTGCAGATATTAACCGTAACGTTTTATGTGCTGATGGTTAGTGATGTTTTTGAAAACAAAACAAACAAGTTCCAAGTTCACTTAACATGTAAGATTCGGTCTGTTGCTTGCCATTACACGGATCATCCGGTAGCTAATTAGAAGCATTGCAAGTCGTATGTCATATTTCGTGTTAACAGGTGTAAGCATGTAATGCGGATCTGCTTAAATGTGAGACTTTAGCGCAGCAGTTTTCTATGATGTTTCCCTATGAATCGAACGGCTTAACTGGCCAAATCGTATTCCCTATGATTAACTACAGCTTAGGTTTTTTGAGACCAGGACAAAAAAAAAAAATAAAAAAAAATTGGCTCCTCTTCCCCCAACACTGGGTCCGATTCCTCCTACCACAAATTGGGGTCAAATTTGACTCGAAAATGGGTAGCTTTAACTCAGAATATATGCTAAAAACTAAAGTTAGGTTGTGCCCCTAGGTAAAGACAAGACTGTTTTCTAACATGTCGTCGTAAGTGCTACGATTAAACAGGTTTTAGAGCTCAAATGGCATAACTATTTTCATTTTAACAGAAAAGTACTCTCTAATATAACACGACCAGAGAAAAAGCTAAAGACTTAAAACTAACTGGTTGCAAAATTCTATTTAAGCATATGCTAAGTAACAATCAGCTAAATGTCTGAGCTCCAAGTGTTTATCATGCAACAGTTTCCAACAAGGTAAACAATAGTGATATCATAGATAAAACTCGACGGTCACACCATTATGCCAATGGCTACAATAAAAACGTGCAAAAAAGAGCATAAACGGATTCCATGTGAGGGAGGTCAGAGGCGAACATAATCATAAGGATATGTTGTTGTAATGAGAACTTGGGCTTAGACGGAAAAAGTGTTTTGCGGGTGCAATAGAAGAAACCTGTTGGAACTCAATTTACTCACCATATGAATTTTCAATGAGAAATGGGGGTTGAAAGACGCGCACGCCCAACACAAACCGCGCCTTCACCTGTAAATCACGTGCTCAGATCAACAGGGATAACATCACACCCGGGACTTAAACACACAAATAGAAAAAAAAAACTGCCAAGGTAATAATATATTTTTTTTGACAATAAATTTTTCTACTCTAAAAAGTAATTTCTTTTTATCTGATCTGCCTCACTTGCACTGAAACAGTGTTCACGGTCGGTGGTGACCAGTCAAACTCGTGAGTGATCTTTCACCTCCTGTCCATCAAACAAGAATAATTACGTCATTTAAGAACGCTACTTAGACGTCATGGTGTCTGGTTCGTTGGCTTTTTGCTCACCTGGGGTTAATTGGTTTGGTGCAGCGTGAAACGCCACGGTTACGACCTTCTTCAACTAAACCCACCCCAAATGGAAGCCATTTAAATCTCACGTCTGCTCACCCCTCACAACGTACATTTGTGACAATAAATTCTTGAAATTCTGACCAACTTGTCTTTCTTAATTTTTTCCCCCCGACCCTAGCTAATTTAGAGACGAAGTAAAGAGATTTAATTTCTTATTTGAAAACTCGCTTTCTAAAACATTTTTTTGGGAATCAATAAGTACAATGTTTACTGGAACTTTCCAATAAATAAAAAAAAAAAAAAAAAAAAATAGCATAAATCTACACTTTGAAAAAAAAGAGAAGAAACAATTGAATCTGTTATTTTTAAACGGGTAAAGAATTTTTATTCGCTCACTTAGAAACGATTATAGTGACAATAAAGTAATTTGAGTTGTTACCTCATTTTCTTCCCGCACCCACACATGAGTAAATGTTATGGCGGCAGACGCGTTTCCATCCTCATCACGTTGATCATGATACGACTTGACCCTCATGGTCAGGCGCACGTGATAGAATTGGATAACACGTCACCGCCGTCAAGAATCTGGAAATGCTGAGACAATAAAACCAAGTTTTACACCTGCGCCAGGATTTAAGAAAGATTTTTTTTTTTATTTTGTTTTACGATTTCTCATTATAAGAAGCGTGGGAGGTTCACACACCTGCACTGGTAATTGGCACTTGTCCAACGCTGACGAGACACTGATTTAGGGCGCCTCCGCCTGCCAATGATGCAATCAATTTCATTTGTAAAAATGTGAGAAAAATAAGGCCGTGCTCGTGCGAATGTAATAATTGAGTGGCGAGTGGGAAAATTTATTGAAACTAATTTGCAAGTAGAGAAAACCACTCAAAAAGTCAATAAGTTGAAATGTGTGGCTTGAGCACGGATAAAGGAAAACTTCCAGCTAATGATAAACTATTAAAATAAAAGAAAGGTATTGAGGCTATCTGGAAAATCAGATCACGAATTTTGTATTAAATTAAAATGTGAAATTAACGTCGTGAATGGAAATTTATTTGCACTTTTTTCAAAAGAGATTGATTTATAAATAAATTTTTAATTCAAATATGCTAATTTACCGCAAATTTAATTTCACCCAAGTTTTTTAAAATGCTAATTTTAGACTTTTTTAATTTAAAAAATTATTTTTATGTGTTCAGTAATGATAATTGCAACATTTTGCTTTTACTCTTTAATTGTTGTGCTTACAACATTATGCAAATATATGACCATATTACACTTGGCATAAAGAAAAACAAACTTAAGTTTGTATAAAACAGTGGCCAAACATCTGATCAAAGTTATTTCCTTGTCTTTTTTACTAAATGTTTAAACTTTGGGTGGGTAATTAATTTTGAAATGATTTAAATTGACTCAATAACGTATGTTATTTTTGCCAAAAAATTTGAATTAAACAAATTTTGACTAAGTTTATTTATTTGTTTTATTTTTTTTTTTTTTTTATCTATTGAGTCATGCTGTGTAATCTGAAGAATGAAATATTTGATATGGTGTATTAGTTCACAATGTTCCGTAATTATTACCTGCAATAGAATTGCTATTTGAAACGTTCGTAGACAAGTCGTAAAACCACAGCAGCATGAACATGCAACCAATTTACACATGCATTACAAACAGGATGCGAATTATCTCTAGATATTTAGTTGCTAGGTGGGTGGGAAATGTAATTGCTTTATTCAATTTCGTAGGTAAACATCGCGTCTAATCCACTGACCGTACCCACAAATCGACGAGCAGAACGCCATTTCCATTTCCTTAATGAGATCAAATTAAATGTTGGAAGTCAATTTGTTACGGGAGAATTGTTAACGAAGACATTCAAAAGGATTTTTTTTTTTTTTTTTTTTTACGTAACTACAGGCTTTTTTGTATTGCTTAATTACGTCTTTAGAGGTCAGTGATGAATAACACTTTTATGTAATGAAGATGTGCATTTTTTTTCTTAATGTCATTTAGCCATGATGGACTGATATAAAAAAACCATTAAATATTATGTGATGTAATGTATTGTATCCCAGCTGATCATAATTGAGTTTAACGAGAGTGAATGACCGAGATATTTCTTTTATTTTTTCTTACCGTATATTAGATATGGGTTAAATTGTTATGTTGTCTCTCCTCCCCTCCATCTCCTTCCCAGATTTGTGTAATGTGGGTTTGGTTAATTTTTTTCTGAATTGGGCATTTGGCCATGGATTTTTGTAGAATAGGGTCCATAATGAGGGTGATCTTACAGTATTCATGGGTCAATTAATTTTGTGGGTCTTTAAAAATTTATATTGTTGTTACCTTGGGTGAATGAGTAGCTAAACTCATTTACTGGAATTTTAAAAATCGTTCTTGATAGTACACTGAGAAAACTGGAGGGTATTGAAAGATGCCGACAGCATATTCACGCCATGTGAAATTTCATATACTTTAGACCTTTGCTGGTATATAAATGGTGTGTAATGGTGTCCCCGGATATCGGGCACCTACTATATGGTATAGGTGAGAAAGTTGGATGTAGAAATAAGCATAAGAGGGAACGGTTTTTAAATTTAAACTTCTTAAACCCCGGCCAAATTGGCGGGATAAATGAAAAAAGGTAACATACTGTTCTTAGAGAGGTGATGTATGAAGAGCAGAACTTTCATGTTTCAAAAGTTTTAAAAGAAACAATATTTTTATTTTGAACAAAATATACAAAAAGGCAGAACTGCTCTTTACTTCCGCCTTACAAGTAATTTTTATTACAAACGAAATTTTGTTCATTTGAATTATCTATTTTAGTAAGGCCCAAAAAATGCTGCAGGTAAAGGTGGCAAAAAAATTAAATGTCGCGGTACAGCCTTTTTACACCCATTCATCAGTGGGTGGGTATGCACAACTCTGTGGAGTGCATTGTAATAACACTCACCGACTGGAGGTCCTCCAGCACAAACTTCATCAGGAGCCAGTATTTCAGGTGAAGAGGCTTGTACCTTAACTGTTGGTACTATACCAAACCCATTAGAAGTCTGGGAATATAAGAATATTGAAGCCAAAGGAATTATTTTTGAAATGTTGACAGAGAGCCAATTGGAGTTAGTAGTGAGATGTAATACTGCTACAGAGATTTGGCAGAAGTTGAAGAATATCCCATGAGAAGAAATCAGAAGATTTGATTGGAAATCTACAAGAGTTTATCAACTATATAAAACGAGACTACAGAGGCACACGTTATGAGGGCATTAAGGATTAAAGAGAACTTAGCATCTTACAACTGTCCAGTTGACGAATCCACTTTTTGTCACTGGGTGACAAAAGATGTACAGAGTTTAAGCTTAGAAGTGACTGAAGAATTAGACGGACTTCCACCATCTGTAGACAAGAAGGACATGTGTAGTCTGAACGCAAAAATCCAAGAATGGGTTATGCATGCAATCAACCTGGACATATTGCTCCATCTTGCCCAAAGAATTCAAAAAGAAGTGGCATTGACTATAAAGATAAGAAGAATGACAAACAAAAAGTCTCTAGCCAATATTGCTTACTGTAGCGACACTAGTGATGATGATTAGTCTACATGGTTGATTACTTGGAAACAAACAAAATATTGTTTGTTTGAATTATCTATTTTGTACGGGCCAAAAAACTGCTAGGGTATACACAACTCTGTGGAGTGTATTGTAATAACACTCGAGGCTGAAAGGGTTAAGAAAGCCATTGAGTACAGACAGCCCCAAACATTACAGAGTGTAATGAGCAATTTACACCCTTTTTATACCCTTTTTTTTTATGAGTGTACCTCCAAGACCAGAAATCTACACACGACACCTGAAACCCAGATGTAGTTTACAATTTGCAATTTGAAGAGGTTTTAGTTAAGGACTATTTTGCATTGTTGAAGCTGAACTTGATTGAGAAGGGTACCCAGGTCAACATTAAATTGGGCTGGCTATGAGTCACGGCAAACGACATCAGTGCTCAATCCAGCTTCTTTGCTCTCTGGAAGTTTTCTCGACTTCTTCTTTACATGGGGCTAAGGATGTCAAATATTTTATTAGTCCTTATTACTATATGAGCACTTACTATTTTGATGAATGAAAGGATATACAGAATATGAGTTTTATTGTGCTCTCTAATTATGTTATGCTTGTTGGTCTGTGATGTGAAGGAATTAATTCCTATGAGTTTGATCATTTTAAAATCACATTAAGAACTTCGTGTATTCTGCAGAGAACTACTCTAAAAACGTTGTTTCCATTGTTACCTATTGATTCCAATGGAAAATTGACCAATTTTTGGATTAATAGGATTAATTGGTTTCAATTTCTTACAGGAAAATTTCCAATGGGATCTTACAGGATGATAAAAAAAATTACCAAAAATGATAAGATAGGACAATTTGTATGGTGGCTGAAATTTTGTATTACAGTTTCTGTTTACAAAATTAAATTTTTCTGAATGTTAAACTTATTGTTTTATCCATGGAGAAATTATACAAGCAGTGGTTTGATTAAATACCATGTGTAGCCAAGTATATAGTCAAGAGTCAATCCATCTCGTGTGACGAATGGGTGTAAGAAAAGACCTTTGAAATGAAAAATGCATTAACATAATTGTTACATTTAGCAAACCCTTCAACCAAAAGAAGTCAAATTTTAAACTAGGTTAATGGGGCATTTGTAAACTGTATTAGTTAACATCATTTGTTATATGTCGCGATGTATTTGACAGGTTATTTATGAAAATTAACTGATATTAATTGTGGACTCGTTTAAGAAATACATGTTGCTCACCTTAGGTCTGCACTCAGTCTGCTTGCATGTACTGTTGTAAATCAAAGATATAAATGTGTATTGGTATAATTATTTCACCTGCTTAAAATTTATAGGTTCAATGGTATTCTTGCAATAAGACCTCAGTTTGGAGATTATAATTATATTTTTTATTTCCATAACTCAAGTGTATACAAAAAATGAAAATCTACTTCTCTCCAGTTGTGAGGGGAATGTGAAGGGTGTTTTTATAACTTGGAATCCCAGAATGTGTAGCATGCCTTGTTGAAAATTCCCATTGGAAATTTGACACCCAGTAAACCTATTGATATCATTGGAAAATTAATTTTCCATTGGAATCAATGAGAAACAATGGGAAACTGGTTAATTTCTTATTGGATCCAATGAGACCAATTTCTTATGGGAAAATTTCCAATGGGATCTTAATTTCAACAGAGTAGTAATATGTATCTCTTTTGGGACAAGAGGAACCCGTTTATGTTGGTTATCTTACACTTTGAGGGCATACATGTTTTGGTGGAAATACTTTTGGTGGGAGTCACCATTAGGGTCACCATACCCCAAAAGAGTATAAAGTCTTTAACCTTACTTTAAATTCTTATTGGCAGTTTGTAATGGAAAACCAATTGAATCTCCATTGGAAACCATATGGAACTCATTGCGTTCTGATACTCGTCGCAGACGAAGAAAAGGCCTTCCGCGCCGCAGTGAACTCTGCGAGGGAGGACCTCCGCCTCTTCGAAGCCAGACGAAAAGGGCAGAAATCCTCCCTCTCGGCGAAAAAGGCCACGCTACGTACGCTCCTCAAAAAAGGGTTAGTTAAAAAAACAAAATGGCCGCCGCCATTTTTCGGATTTTAAACTAAATTTTTATGCAGCACCACCAGCACAGGACGAAAAACAGTTCCGAAGCTGGAATTCGTGGCCCCCATCTGATACTACTCAACAAAAAACCAATTGGAATATAACGTAGGGAATCCAGTGAATGACTTAAATTCAAATTCTAAAGATTACTCATTTGGCAAGGGAAAAAAGTTGCAAAAATTTTACAGATAACCAAGCGTCGTAAGAATATAAATGTATTGTAACTAAAAGAGCTCTGTGCACCAAGCATCAAATTTTGTACATCTTTAGCTTTTCACCCTAAGTGTAATTTGTAATCTAAAAACGCAATCTATTAAAAAAAGATTATCAATTAGATTATAACGGTAAATGTTGCCTTATTGAAATTATCCTTGCGAAGTATATCACTACTTCATATGGTACTATAATAAAGTCATACAATCCATTTAATCGTCTTTATTATGGAACTATCTAATCCTTATTTTTTGTCCCCGTGTGTGCAATGAAATCATAAGTTGAGTTATAATTAGATGTATTAAGGTTGAAAACCGTGCAAAAATTAAGAGGATTTTTATAAAACCACTATTACAGTGACAGTAACAAGGTTTAGTGTAATACGTAGACTGCAATAAATAAGACGCTTAGTGGCTGCTTTTTATTTTTTTATTCTTTTATTTATTTTTTTTTTCAACAAGAATTTTCAGACAAAAAAAGTGACACTTTAAACTTATGTTTGAAAGGAAGAGAAAATATATGGCATTAACTCAACACCTGGCTCTTGGGTCTGTAGAAAACAAAATTAACTTTTAGTGATTTCTTTTTTAAAACTAGAAATTAGTAGTCTATAAAAAACTACTTAAAAACTTTTTCTTCTCCACTCATTCAAGATAATTTGCTCTTGCTTATTAATTTTATTATCTCTTTTTAACACTAGATGGCTTTCGAATTTTGGCAGGAAGAATTTATTTGACCTTAATATATTAAAAAAAAAGAAAAGTTTCAAAGTAAAAGTTCTTAAAAAATGTTGACGTAGATATGTAATTAGTTGTAGTAATTTATTGCTGCCCATTCTAGTTTTGCGCTTATTGCAAATAAAAATTCAAGTGCCTCATTAAGGAAAGACGAAGTGGAGTTTTTTAATACCCACAATTTTATTGTTTTGTGTTTCAGAATTTTAATATAAGATTAGCTTTTTAAAAAAAAGTTCTAAAGAATATTAATAGAAAATTTCTAAATAGTTAATTAAATTCAGATACATATAATGAAATGATGACTTTACATCCCTATCTTATTTGAACGGGTAAATCAATTACTCATGTCCACCAAAAAACTTCTTTCTTCCTGATGTGAACTCAATATTAAATATGTAATTTAACATCATCTGACTTTGAAACTTCTAAAAGGAAAATACTGCTGTTGATGAAAAATTTGATGTAATTAAAAAAAAAATTGTGCGGGAAATTTTTAACAAAAAAAGTAGTAGAAAAACCATAGATTTTAACTGTGAAAACGTTAGAGAAGAAACTATAGTGTTTGCTTCTCTGCTAACGTTATTACTTTTCAACTGGCAAAAATCAATGGAACATTTTTTTTATCATTTAGCGCATTTGCGGCAGCAAACCTTTATATTTTATTTGTTTATTCACCTGCGTTTTTCTCCGATTTGATTTGATTACACATTTTTGTGTGCATCTAGGAACTGCTTGCCTTTAGGCACAATTTTATCTGCGAGACGTTCTTTCAAACACTTATTAATTATTCTTTAATCTGCTCACCACACCTAAAAGTGAAGTGTTTGAAGTGGTTCGTGAAACCTTTGAGCCTCAGGGTTATAAAGTACATATTTTGCTAATTTAAAACTTGGCTCGTTTTTATTTTTTTACTTTTAAGTCCGCAAGGGGAGTAGAAGCGAGTCTCTCAAATGATTCTTAAATACGGCCCATTTGAAACGTTCTACACGTCAACTTAATGTTTATTAATCAGTTTTAATGGTACACGGCACGAGGTGAGACTCAAATTCCTGTTTGGAATTTTTTCCTTTCTCTTTCCGCTCACTGCACTCGAGTTTTAATAAGTGATGTTGTAAATCACTGGGTGGCGCGCGTTTACACCCAAGCGGATTTTCATGTTATACTGCAAGGTTACTACTTGCTTCGTATAAATTTTAAGTGAAGTGTAACGTTTAGAATCATTTTTTTTTAATAATTAGATCACTAGATGAATTGTAATAATTATGTGTTAATAAAAACATTCTAAAAACATGGCTGGTAATGAAAACCAAATTTATTTAAGTATGGCAAGTACTCTGATGGTTATATCAATTAACGGTTTTGTCGCGTCAACTAAATACTTTGATTGCATGGACATAACTTTTTTTATAAAGCCTACTGTTTCCGTACATTGCCATTTACTACCTTCAATACTTCCAATGTGTTTGTTCGCACAACCAAGCAATTGGTTGCTGTACCAAACTTGGCTGGAAATATTAACAGTAAAAATTGTTGACAAAGGTGCTAGATGACACGGTGGTTTTTGTTACACTGCAATGCACTTGGGTGCAGAAAAGAAGGTGTTCAGAGGATACTTGCAGATCCACTGTCAAAATATGTGCCTTTAGATGGTGTGAACAAACACCTAGGGATAGTCACACATTGAGGTGTACCTCAGATCACCCTAGAAGCCTAGGGGCGTCACATATTGAGGTGTACCTCAGTATGTTGCCACCAAGGGTTTATGTGTCACACCTCACGGTGTTGTAATTATTAAGGGTGTGCCTTCTCACTTCCAGGTGTTGCAATAATCAATTAAATTTCTGAGGTTACACATTTCTGGGCTCTCATTGGCTCTCAATTCTTGAAAACGTTAAAAAAGAAAAAGTAAAACACTTCTAGTTTCATTTGGACTCGATCCTGTGTGTCTCCACTCCGTTTTCCACTGGGCTGTGCTAATGCGTATTGGTTATTCTAAAACAGATACATTATCAGGCAATCGGTGTTTGTTTTGTACGGATTCGTTCTGGTAGATTATGGTATGAACTTTATATTCGTGGTACATTCCCTGTTGTTGAAGTTCAAGCAGTAGCAGATGGACACACACTCCCTTTCCACCTTTGCTCACACTGTGTACGCCTGTGACGATGGAGTTCAGGAGTTATAATGTCTTGGGGAGTATAGCAATCCATTCAGACCTCATAACACCTGAGCAGTGTGTCTAGACCTGTGGAGGTGTATTTATCCAAAGCTGTACATCTACTTATGCGCATCATTTTGAAGGTGCACAATGCCATTTGTCATCTTTTCACACCTAGAAAAAGTGTATTCGCAATTTCATCGGGCGTCAACACCTTATCAGCACCTTTCAATTTTTTTTCGGTGTGAAGGATAAAAATATTTACGTACCACAAAATATCAATAGTCATGATTGATAGTTTATCGCTTCACTGTTCAACTGGTATTCATAACATATACAGTTACTCTTAAGTGAACAGATTTAGAAGAATTGATGCTCAAACCATTCACCTTCTACTCAAGAGCCGTCCGATTGGCACAAATCTCCCAATGTGTAATTTATCAACCAACCTTGAACTTAATATCACTAGCAAATTTGAAACAAGTAACAGAGGAAATAAAAAATGACAAATCATTTAAAAACACCTTTAACAAAAAATGGCCCTAATACATGTGTACGTCCCTCACAAATTTTAGTGGAAATAGTCCCGTTTGAGCATACAGTATTTCAGCTCCAATTTTGGAGTAGAGGTACTTCGATAAAAGCCAGATTTTACTACCCCCTTTGTCATAGCTATGAAAAGTTCGTGAAAAGTAGAATTTCTCATTCATACTTTTTATTGGTAGAAGCAGCAAACCAGCTGTATATTTTTCGAGCTGAATATTTATGTCATTGTCATAACACCACTTTGTATAAAGACATTTTGCCAGACAACATTGCCCCGATGAAAAACTGTGGGGGAAATGTTAGAAAGAATAGGCAAGTGCGTCTAACTTGTAAATATGTCAGATTTCATGGTGCAGCTTAAAAACTTGTGATGTCATTTTTTTGGGAGAGGAACGGAAGAATGCTGAGAATAAAAAATTGGACTTTTTTATTTTCTTCTGTTTTATTATAATAATTATAAAAGATTATCTTTTGATTTTAAGACTGTAAATAATAGTTGAATAAATTGTTGCAAAGTTGTAATTTAATTTTGCACAGCAATTAAAGTCTTAAATTTGTTGCTTAATAACCTGATGACACTAGAAAAGTGGCTCAGTTTTATCAAGTTCTCAAAGTTTCGTGATTTACATTCACTATAATCACAAGATATAAATTCACGTGGGCGAAAAAAAGATAAAATGCCAGGGGAAGATGACACGCGGACACGCAGTTGTATCTTCATTTAAAGACCCTGGTTATCTAAGTTCTAGATTAAGCTTAGGGCTGTGCATGCTATGGCTGCTCATGCTCTGAAAGTGAGAGAGAAGATTCCGATATTTTTTTAATTCGCAGAAAAAAAAAACATTATATTGACAAAAATACACGAAATGCTAGCTTCTTAGCTGTGTATACTTTTGATCGGGTATTTTGTCCTCAAAAAAGTAGAAGAATATTTTTAGCCCTGCTGAAAAGTTATAAGATCTCACTGGAAATTCTTCCATAAGAAATTGAAACCTATTGACCTTATGGGATCCTATAAGAAATTAACCAATTTTCCATTGTTCCAATGGGAAATTGGCCAATTTTTCAATAAGGCCAATAGGATTAATGGGTCGTCTCAATTTCTTATAGGAAAATTTTCAATGGGATCTAATAGGATTTTTCAGCAGGCAGGTGATGAATAATATTAAAAAAAATTGCAAAGTTTTCTACATACTATACACTCATAAAACTAAAGGTGTTGAATAACATAAAACTTGTCCCCTCCACAACACCTTTTTGGGTGTACATGTACGCTACGTAGTACATCGTTCCTGAATCTGTTTTATAGACCTTTTCTCACAGTGTAGGCAATAGAAAAAGGAAAGGTGTACTACGTGGGGTGTACATGTATACCTAAAAAGGTGCTAAGGAGAGGACAGGTTTTAAGTGTGATTCAATACCTTTAGTTCTGTGAGTGTATATATGTTATTGAAAAGACTAACGTTTATTATGTAAATTTTTGATAAAAAACATAAAAATACAATTTCTAGTTTGACTGAGAATCGAACCAATAACCTATTCAACCATACTATACCACGCAGTCTGCAATTAACTGACCCAATGGACTTTACATATGTAACTTGTTTCAATGTAAAGCTACTTGCAAATTTGTATTAAGCATGCACGTCTATATTATGTGTTAGGTGTATCCATAGGTACATGGTATTAAGCACGTCTATATCAAGTGTTACGTGTATCCCATATAGTTCCAATAGGGTGTGACCCATTGTTACACCCTAGTTTTTAAAGGGGGGGGAGGTCTCATTTAAAATATTAATATTGAGAGTGAAAGATGGTAAAATGTACTACCTTTTCTTCCATTGCACCTACATCCGCGAGAGCTTCCATTTTTTACAATTTAATTCCAAAGTTATGAGTCGGAATTTCGCGTTTTAGCAATTCCCAGATTTTGTGATGACGTGTTATACTATAGGACGGTATGAGCCGCCGCTGCCTCAACTATAACAAGGCTGTGTTATAGCGTCGCATAACACGTCATGCTCAGATTTGGGAATTGTTAAAACCCGAAATTTAGCTACGTAACTTTGGGATTAAATTGTAAAAAATGTAAGCTCTCACGGATGTAGGTGCAATGGAAGAAAAGGTACATTTTACCATCTTTCACCCACAATATTAGTACTTTAAATGAGACCCCCCCCCCCCTTTAATATATATTTTAAAACCTATTGAGGTATATTGTAATTGTTTATGCCTAAATGCACCATCATCCTATATAAAGGTCATAGCTATTGTCTAGACTATAGCTACCTTTTACATACCTTAAAAGGTAAAATCGTCAGCCACAGGGTATTTATTCATATTTTTTACTGTTTCATACCTTTTATTTTTAAGAGTGCACCTTTGTAAAGAAACGGTGTAAAAGGGAAATTACGCTTTACTGTGTTCACCTGATGGTTTAAAATAAGATGTAACTTTATATTAACCCAGAAAAATTCTCTAGTTACGCCAATGGACAGGGATGAAGTAAAACTAAAATAACGTCTAATGGGTGTTCACAAGACAGTGTAAACTAAGGTGTAAATGTCGGCTTATAACTTGTACACTCTAAAAAAATAAAAGGTGTGGTTATTTACCTCTATGAGTAGCAGACTCAGCTACCTAATAGGTTATAAGTGAAATGTTTAAGAAAATTATTTCCTATGCAATAAAAATGTTAACCAATGAGAATGAATCATCCTTTACCTTCAGGTGCAACAACCTTACCTCAAGGTGTAAGCAACCTTCCTTGAGGTAGAGAAGATGTAATTCAAGGTATATCACTACCCCTTGCAGTATTTCTCGAACACCATAGAGTCTAAAGGGCAGAAGGCAATAATTTTTACACAAAACCTTGGGGGTAGAACACATAGCTAAAAGGAATCAGGTAATATATACCTAAAGGGCAGGCAGGCACATCATTTCCTACCTTTTATTTCTAAGAGTGTAGATTGCAAATCAAACATTCTCAGTTTTAAGAAAAGTGTCCTATACGTCGTAGTACTGTTACTGTTATAGGAATATTGTTGATCTTTATATTTTTTGTGTCTAAAGTATTTCCTTCTCCTTTAAACTTACCTACATATTTTATACCTGGAGTGTTATTTGTGTATTGGAAATTTTTGTTTTACCTGTATTTTTATGTCTTTGCACGTTGGCTCGTGTCTTAGTTCAAATATTTGTGTTAGTTAATCATTATTTATATTAGCTTTTCCAGTAGCTACAGTATTATCCATTGTTTTTTGATTTATACAATCCTAAGTCAAATCCTAAGTCATCTTTATTCAGAATATACATCTTTATTTAGTAACGACAGAATGAATCTTAATTGCATTATTTAGCAGTCACATGCAAGGAGATGCTTTCAAAATGCTATCGAGAATAGTTTCTGTGATTGGTGCTGCATCGGAGCATTTTCCATTCATCACCTTAACCAAGCATTCTTTATAAAGATGGTATTTCCTAAAAAATAAATATGTTGTATAAAGAATCCGAAGTTTTAACTTTGTAAAAGCAATTATTATCATACTCGCAGTTTGCTTCTGTAAAAATGTCATTGACATTGGAAAACTGTAAATCTGCCACAATAGCTTCACATTCTTCAGTATCACTTGAATAAAAAATACAATTCGTTTGTATTTTTTCCAGATAATCTAAATTGGGGAAGACAACATGTAATAATAACTATCTTTTTTCGGTAATAATTTTCTGATATTTCCATACCCTTTGAATCATCTCCCAGTTCACAGACGGCCTTTATTCCACCAAGTAAAGCCTTTTCAAATTGTGTTACTGAATCTTTTGTATCATCCTTTACACATTTGTACGTTGATTTCCTAAATATGGTGATGCAATCTTCAATTTTGCCTCTAAAAATTATAAAAGAATGTATTTAATGAGTTTTACGTGAGTTCATGGATCAGCGGTCAACAACAGTTGACCCCATTGGTTGGTTTAGATCACGTGATGAAATGTTTTCATTTTAAACTAAATAACAGTTCAAAATTAAGAAATTTAAGTATTGCATACGTAATTAGACGTTTGCAATCTTTTATTTAAACCCAACTTGTCTCAGGGGTTGAGTGTTACTTTAACAAAATTTGCATTTATCTGCAACGATGTGTTAGGGAGCAACTTTAAACTTTTGTTTTATTCTCTATAATGAGTGCCATTCCATTGAGGGAATTGCTGATGTCGCTACCCATGTATAATTTTAAAATATCATCATCATCGTACTGGCAATAACTTTCAACCATTGAATGCAGATCCGAGCTGGTCTTCTTCCCGATACATTCATCTGCCTTTCTGATCGCAGCATTCATTTCTGGACTAGATAAGCACCCTCCAATCATAGAACTTTTTAAAGCAATCTCCAACTTTCTTTCAAACTCTTGAGCATTAATACCTGAAAAAACATAATGAATTTAAAACTGCTACTATTAAATTAAATACATTACTCTGCTGAAAAATCCCATAAGATCCCATTGGAAATTTTCTTTAAAAAATTCAGACCCTTAATCCTAATGGAAAACTGGGCAATTTCCCATTGGAATCAATGGAAAATTAGTTAATTTCTATATGGATCTCAATTTCTTATAGGAAAGTTTCCAACATGATCTTATAGGATTTTTCAGCAGGGTAAGATTATGTTTGATTACCAATGCAGCTGAGGCTGGACAAAAGAAAAACGTAGAGAAAATATTGTGCTTTCATGGTGATGTTACTGGTCATAATTCTAAATTCTGATGGTTCCAAACCTTAAGTAGTAAATGACAAAAAGTTAATCACTTCCATTGGCATTTGCCTGTAACCGCAAATGCCAACGGAAGCGATTAACTCTGCAAGGGGACGCTTTGAAACTATATCCTTGATAATAATTACAGTTTAAATGTCATCGTGTGGGGTAGCATGCCCTATTTCTAATCATGGTTGTGACATTTTCTTTTTGATCGTTTTTTTTTGTTTATAACAATAAATTAGGCCACTCTGCTGAAAATTACCATTGTCTTATAAGCTTTTGAGACCCATTAATCCTTTTGGACTTATTGAAAAATTTGCTTGTTTCCTATGGGAATCAATGGGAAATGAAATAATTCTTATTAAATCTCATAAGACCAATGGAGTTTCAATTTCTTATGGGACAATTTCCAACTGGGATCTTATAAGAAATTTCAGCAGGAGAGGGATATATATCCTTATTAAATACAAGATATCAAAATAACCATAACAGAGACAAAAGGAAAAAGATAATAAAACATGTAAAAGAACAAGAAAAGCAAGATTTCAATTCAATAAAATAATTGAAACAGTAAAAAAATAAACTACAATGAGATAATTAAAAAGATTCCTCTTAATTAAAGCAACACGTTTACAAAACAACAGCTTGCCTGTTTTAATTCATTAGGCATTAACTTTAATATTTGATTTACTTATAAATTGACTGGGGGGGGGGGGGGGGGGGGGGGGGGGGGGGGGGGGGGGGGGGGGGGGGGGGGGG